>PISX010013420.1:0-56746 GCA_004024625.1 Mellivora capensis | reverse complement strand
AATCTCTGTTTCTTTCATCTAAAATATTAACCAGATAAGGAAAATTTCCAAGTTTATCTTTTTTTTTTTTTTTTAAAGATTTATTTATTTATTTGACAGACAGAGATCACAGGCAGAGAGGCAGGCAGAGAGAGAGGAGGAAGCAGGCTCCCTTCGGAGCAGAGAGCCTGATGTGGGGCTCGATCCCAGGACTCTGGGATCATGACCTGAGCCAAAGGCAGAGGCTTTAACCCACTGAGCCACCCAGGCACCCCCAAGTTTATCTTTTTTTTTAAAACTACATTCTGTGTTCTTATAGCTTATTTACCACAACTGATTAACTCCCTAGTTACCTTTTAAAATAATTAAGATTGGGGCGCCTGGGTGGCTCAGTGGGTTAAAGCCACTGAGGGTCCTGGGATCGAGCCCCACATCGGGCTCTCTGCTCAGTGAGGAGCCTGCTTCCCCCCTTTCCTCTCTGCCTGCATCTCTGCCTACTTGTGATTTCTGTCTGTCAAATAAATAAATAAATAAAATAATTACGATTGTACTGTAAGAAAAAGAAGACTTTCTCCAATCATGACTCAATCATGGGTAATGGCTATATTACCCAGTATGATACCCAATTGGATAAGTTCAAGTAATTTGCTCAATGGAGTGAAGTCTGAAAAGGTTCAAATTGTGATGCTTTTCAGCCATATTGTTGATGCTGTCTTGACTGAATTGTAGGTATATTAAACTTATGGTATTTTTGGTAGTGAGAAAATTTCATATTCAAATTCCCATAATCGTAAACCATGTGACTATTGAAAAACAAGCATTGAAAGGTTGTAATCATGATGCTTTCTTTCGTAGTTTGCACATAAATATAAAATCATACTTTGAAATTTAAAAAAATATTCCAGTAAAGTTTTTGGAGTTTGAGTTTTGTGACATATTCTCAGGATTGTTCATGAATACTTTTTCTTCTGCTCAACTACCTTTAAAAGTGATGGAAAATGTACAATTTGTCAGCAGACTTTGATTGTGTTGTAGACTTGATGTACAATAGAAGAGATCCTTTTGTGCCTGGAAGAAAGGTTTTGCATTTGGGAACAGCAAAGTGCAATCAAGGAACAACTAATCTTAGCCCAGAAAGGAACTGGATGTACTTTCTTTCACATGTAGAATAAAAATTTTTTAAGTTTGATGTAAGTACTTTCTTTAAAGTACTACCACATACTCAGCTCTCAATCTTACAATTATTTTATGAAGCATCATATTCCCACTTTTTAGCTAAAATAACTAAGGCTCGGAGCAATTAAATATCTTCTCCTTGGACTAGTAAGTCAGAACTGGGAGGCAGGTCCAGTTAGGTCCTTCCTACCTCTGTTCAGTACTGCCTTAATAATACAGTCATTTCATTACTGTAATAATCTCATAGTTTAACTTTGTATAAAGGAAATAAGGTTTTCAATATTTTCACATTTTGTTAAATCTATCTTCTCTGAAATTACAGGAAAAAATGTCATTCAGCAAATAATGAAATAGGGCCCTGCATTGAAGAAATAAAAGCAAAATGTTACCTCCTCAGTTTTACAGTGCAGTGTAATGAGTTCTTCAAAAGAAAGAAAAAAAAAGCCATTACCTAAAGTGCCTCTGGTTCTCATACTTTTAATGTGATGAAATTAAGTTCCATCTTAAAGTGCAAGAACAAGCTATTTATTATCTTTTGCTTATTTTCGTTGTTAACTAAAATGTAAGCAGGCTTAAACTTGTTTGGGCAGAACATGGTAAAATCCCAAGTCCTCATTAACATGTTTCTTTGTCATACTTTAGTCCAAGTCCCACCCTCTCCCCATTCATCACTCTATAGAGTTTTGTTGCAGGGAGGAGTCCACAGAGATTAGATGAGATCTGTGGTCATGGTGATGACGATGATGATGACAATGACAAATCGGACCCTAAAGGGAGTCTAGCTGTGGGGAATTCTATGGTTCAGTCACGTCTATGTCAAAGTCAGAATTCTTTCAACATACTCTTCTTAAATTTTATAAGCTACTGCCTCAATGAAGACATTATTTTTAGAGTCACTTTAATGAAAGAGTAAAGGAATCTAACATTTTGAGTACTTCCCATGTTCCAGGCACTGGACTGAGTTCTTGGCATATATGATCTCATGTGGCCATTGCGGTCATTAGTGTCACTCACAGTTATTCCATCCTGACTGCACAACAGGATTATCCAGAGACATTGAAAATTAGTGATGCTTAGCCTAGATCCCACCCCCGCCCCCAGAAAAATCACATCAGAATCTCTCAAGAGCCCTGAAGCAGATATTGATATATTTTCTTTTTTTTTTTTCTAATTCTCCCAAGTGGATTAAAATATGAAGCTAGTGCAGGGAAGGATCATCAGCTTTAAGGAAAAATGTTGTTTTGTTTATCTCTGTTTGGTCAGTTTAGAAAAATCAGGAGGACTTTTTTCGGTGAACCACCTTTTTAGCTAAAAATATGTCTATGAAGTATGAGGTATTGAAATATTAACTCAGTGTGCTTTTCCTCACTCTTCCTCATAATCAAAATAAATCTATAATCATAAAACTACTTACCCAAAAGACTCTCACCTAATTCTTATACACTTTTTCTTCTCTGTACTCAATTTACTATTCTCTTCAGTCAAAAGCATGTATCTGATCTACAGAATTCCAGTGACGAGAGTTAGAAGTTGAATAAGGAACATGAAACATACATAACACCTGGCCATGCCTACTTAACTCCTGTCATGCAAGCTAATTCCCCAGGACCCACCCTATTTGATAATCCCAACATGGGAAACTACTAGGGGCATAAAAACCAATTAAAATTGCATAATTTAAAAATTTAATAGTTAAAAAAATTTTTGGTAGTTTTTGATCTTCTCTCTTTATTTTTTATTTGTTCACTTACCATGTTCAATTTTGCCTCCAAAGTTTATTCCCACGTGAGTTGGGTTCCTTTGACCTGCTAGCATCTTTTCCCATCTAATGGACTGAAAAAAGAGATGGAACAGGTATACAGATACTAGTAAAATTCAGCTAATGGCCTCCATGAGGCACATAAGAGATATCACAGAGAATTACTTTCTTAAAATAATACTGTTTCAGGTGCACCTTTTTCTATTCTTTTAAAAACAAAGATTAAAAAAAAACCAACTCTTCCCCAAATTAAAAAACAAAAACAAAAAACAAACTTCCAAACTACCTTTAATCTTAGCCTAAGTTCAATGAGTTGAATTTTAATTTAGGGCTTTTTAAAATTTTTTAAAAAGATTTTTAAAATTTATTTATTTGGCAGACATAGATCACAAGTAGGCAGAGAGGCAGGCAGAGAAAGAGAGAGGAGGAAGCAGGCTCCCTGCTGAGCAGAGAGCCCGATGCAGGACTCGATCCCAGGACCCTGAGATCATGACCTGAGCCGAAGGCAGAGGCTTAACCCACTGAGCCACCCAGGCGCCCCCCCCCTTTTTTTTTTAACTTCCATTTTGTTGCTATGTCCAAAGATCGCATTTTTTATAACACTTCAAATATTTTGTGAAGGAAAATAATAATAATAGTATTAAAGATTACGATTTTAAAATAGACTTCTCAATAAAGGAAGATGTTTGAGTATATTAATGATCAATGTGTTGAACTGCTTATTTGGGGAATCTGCATTGCTTTTTCTAATAAGAATAGAGCCACCACTTATGTGGCACCTACTGTCTAAGATATTGTGAATATAATCTTATTTGGTCATCACAAAACATGCCTGTTATTTTCCCATCTTAAGAAGGCAGTAGCTGAGATCCAGAAAGGTTAATGAACTTGCCTAAGAGGTGGCAAAGCCCAATGTGAATTCTCAGTGTGTGCTCTATGTCGTACCAGCATGCCATGTGTTCCTCAAGACAATGACAGACCAGTTGAGAGTTAACTGGTTTGTGCTTAGGGCAAGAATTTGCTTTTTGGTTAGAAGTCATAGAAGTCTCCAATTTTCGGTAGGGCTCAGATCCATGTATTAGGATAATATGAGTTCTTCCTATAATTTTACCTGGTCAGACTTCTCTTCTATCAACACTATGTGTAAGTTGTGAAGAAGACCCCAATATAGATGGTGTACCTAGCAGACTTGACAAGTCATTTTAAACAGTTTCCTCTCTATTACAGAATTATTTTTAGTAATAATCATGAGGTGAAACAAATGATGAAAGTGGCCAGAAAAGTAATGCAGTTAAGAATTGTTATTGAACTTTTACATAAATGTATATGATAAAGAAATAAATGGTTTAGTCAAAGAGTGATATATTTTAAAGTTACATTAATGTGTTTTTATGTAAAAAAAAAAAAGAATTACATATTGATCTATCATCATAGTGGATTATAACCCTACAAGTTCTTTCTCTGGTCTTCCTCAAACGTCTAAAGGTGTCATACATACACTCCAAAACGTATACAAAGATAAAATTAATCAACTTCTCATTCTTTATTTTTGTAGTCATTATGTTATTGATGTCTTTTTATAAATCGCTGTTTGAATTCAGATCTAGATAGTGCCACAGAGACATGAATTGCTTAGGAACAAACTTTAGTGATCCTAAACTGCTATGAACTTATTTGCAAAACAAATAGTACATGCCTGGGTCTCTATGTGTTCCGGTAGAACTAGGAATTATCTGAATTAACTTCCATGCACCATAGTGTTTATTAAAATATAAGTAATAAAATGCTAACTAAAATTATATATATATACATGCAAATGATACATATATACACATGTACATATACAAATGATATATATACACATGTATAAAGTATTTTATTATAAAAATTTTAATATATATTATAATAAGTTTGTATTTAATATATTTAATATTACATATTAAATATATACTAAATTATTATCTGTTAAATAGAGGTATATTTATTTATGTAATTGAAACAGCAATAACCATAGTAGTTTTTAGAACTGTGATGTCCACTGGCCACACATAGCTATTTATATTAAATTTAAATTTGTTAAAATTAAAGAAACTAAAATTTTAGTTTAACCGCATTTACCACATTAACCACATTTATCACATTAACCACATTTACAATTTTGAATAGCCACAGGTAGCTAATGACTCCAGTATTTGATAACACGGATATAGAAAATTGACATCATTTCATAACATTTTGTTGGGCAGCATTGATTTGAAACTTTGGGTCAGTCAAAATATTATTGAGGAGAACTTCTTTATTACTAACATTGGCTAGAATTGACAGTGCAAGAAACTCATAAAAATCAGACTAACTTTTAGTAGCTATCGTTATTATATAAAAATTCTCTGTAGACAGTGCACCCCTTATTGTCATCGTGGGGACAGTTATTCCCACTGGGCTGCCCTGGGTTTGCCTCTGCTCCAGGAATCCATTAATGCTTCTGTGGCTCTCATCTAATCTCTTCCGTGTGGGTGGTGGGATATAAAGTTTCTTTACCCCATGCATCAGGCTTTATCATGATTAGTGTGGTTTGGATGGCAGGTTTTCCTACCCCCTCAGGGAACATGCTCCATCAACCATTATCCATTTTTCTCTACTTACTGGAATTCATCATAAATCTGAGCAAGCTGTGTCTTACCTTTATGAAAATTCCCATTCTTGTAACTTGGCTTTGTCTTACATCTCTAGTCAACTCCGAAGCATTACATTTTGTGTCACATTCTACTTTCCTGGAATAGTATTCCATGGTTATTTGTCTCTCAGTCATTCTTCATTCCATTGCAATGTATCTTCCACAAAATCTGCTCTGGTCCTAGCCACCCAACGTCTATAGGAGTCATCCCTGACCCACCTCTGTGCTCCTATAGCATCCGGTGTATACTGTGTTCACACTATTCACAGTAGTGTGAAAGGTAGATTTGCTTGTCGCCTGTGCTCAAGAGAATATAAACTCCTAGAAGATACTAGAAATATCTTAATCAATTCTGAGCCCCCTGGACTCAGTTCAGTGCTTGTGAGTTGTCACTAAGTAAATATTTGTGGAAGAAAGAAGGGAAAGAAGAGAAGAAGGGAGAGAGTTTTACTATGATTTTGAATAACTTTGTTGCGAGTTAGGGGTAAGGGCGAGAGGACCAGCAATTAAGATGAAGTGTATGCATGTCAGTTACATGTTCAAGACTACAGAGCACTTAAGAAGATGTATTACTATAGCAAGTAAATTACACTAATGCTTAGATAATTGCAGATGTTTGATCTCTTAGATATTGATACCCAAAACTCTTCATGGCTCTATTCAGTTCAGTGTAAAAAGTAGATGAAAGGTCTTGCTTTGGGTTAAGCACATGCTCGAAATAGAGGATTGTAAGATGACTAAGGCATTTTATCTGCCCTTAAAAGATAAATTTGTTAGGAACAAAGCACACAAAAAAATGAAAGATAACTGTGATGATAATGAGAGTTAGTGTTCATTTAACACCTGCAATTTGCCATCACGAAGTGCAGCAGATCTTGGGTTGGGGAGAGTTAAGGTAGAAGTTACCAGCCGGGTACATTTGCTCCTCTTATCACCAATCAAGCTAGGCTTTTTAACAGGTTATGCTGGGTGAAAAGTACAGTAAATACATTGGTTCTTGGAGTTAAATAGTACATCGCAAGTCCCACTGTTTTTCTCTTAAACAGTCAAAGCCAGGTATCCAAGCATCCCCAGAAATAAGGAGATACCTTCCCAATATAGCTGTAAATTAACTCTGTCCTGCACAGAAAGACAGGTTGGCCATGGTGTTGAGGACACAGGAAGGAAGTTTTGGTTGGAGGATTTGAGGGGAAGGATACTGATGAACCACAGGTGAACCACATAGCAAAATAACAGGAGTGAGAGATGTTTTCCTAGAGCTCTGCATGGGCAACAGATAGACTCGAGTGCCAGTAATACAGTAACATTAGTCCCTATGAAGCACTCACTATAAATCAGTAATTGTGGTAAGCGCTTCATATATATAACCTTTAACCACATAAAAACTCTGTAAAAGACAGTGGTCCCTCATTTATAGTTGAGAAGACTGAACCTTAGTGAGAATAAGCCATTTGTGTAAGGTTAGATGAAAAGAAAATAATGAAGCTCCATCGGCCTATCTCAAAAATCAGTGATTATAATTTTACAGCGTGGTCTATAGGCAAAGGTCAGTAGAGATTTGTGTTTTTATTTAGGACCAAATGCACAAAGGGATCTGGTTGGTAATTCTGAAGTATAGTTTTCTGGGTTTTGATAATTTCAAGGTCCTTGAGAAAATGTGAGGAGTGGTCTCAACCCAGAAAGACTTGTTTCATTTAAGCACCCTTCCCCACTTTGTCCACATTTGTAGGGAATTCCAGGACTGGTTGGGTAGTATTATATATATATATATATATATATATATATATATATATATATATATTATTACTCCCATGATCAATACTTGGCATCATGATTGGCCTTCACTCTTCTCAAGAAGAAAACTCTAGAGACAAGATTGCCTCGTTCTTTTCAGCTGTACTTAATTTTGGCCTGTCAATATGACAGATGTCAGGGAAACTACTTGGCTTTCTTCTTAATCTCTTAGGCTTAGGGGGTGTCTAACAGCAGGCCTGATTCTGGTGATGAGCTGGCTGTCACATCTGTGAATAGCACCAAGGAGAAGAGCTAAACAGATGTTTGGAACTTAATGGTAGACTAATAAAATCATTGTAAACAGAAGTAGTCAATTTCATGAAGTGGCCATATAAATATACTCTACTGCGTCATACAGATGTAGATATTGATGTGAATATATATGTATGATATTTGTATATACATACAAACTCATGAACCACAATTTTATAGAGAGAGAGATAGAAATTACCAAAAGAAGTTGTACTTGCATTGAATTCTAAACCTCTTGTTTTTGTCATTCCCCTTAATCCTTTAGTTCAAAGAAACCAATTTCTACTAAGGTAAATCTCTGTTTTTTCTCGGTCTTATTAAAAAAAAAATCTTAATAGTTAATCAATAGTGGTTAATCTTAGTTAATCAATAGTGGTTACTACCAAATATTCACAAGTGTTTCATTAAGGAGGGAAGAAACCTGGCCATAGGTTTTAGTTTAATTTTTTTATTACAAAATAAAATTTAAAAATTGGGCACAGTATTTTTTGAATGATTTAAGACTAAATTTTTGTTATTTCTAGAGTAATGAGTGATACCTATTTTTCCTACAGTGCATGTCTCTAGGTCTTGATACATTTGCTAAAGAACAGAATCAGTAAATGACAACCATCAGTATATGTGTATTCTTCCTTTGTTCCCAAGTAACTGCAACTGGTAATTTTAGAGCACTATGCTGAAATTCCAATAAGATGATTTAAAATGAGTATCATACAATGCTTATGAGAGACCAAAATGTATTTTTACAGCACATATTTTTTTCTGATTATTGTTTCAGAATTGGTTTGTTTCTTGGCTAAAAGGACTCACATAGCATATTGGTATTCTGGGTCCATGAAATTTTAATAGGTATTATTTAAGAAAATAGATTTTATGAGAAGGAATTGAAACAGTTGGGACAGAGCATACTGCATAAGCTTCTTTATATGTAGTCTACAATATACCAGTTTTCCTTATGAGTATCTAAAAGGGGTAGTGTCATATATTGGATTTTCTAAAAATATTCAACTCTAAATCTCTTTTTAAGAGGGACTTCTTGATGGTTCCATGGTCATAAAATATCCTTTGGGGAATATTAGATTAGATGCTCTTGAAGCTTCTTGGAAGTTCAGGCAATGCTAGTTTTGGATTGAAACCAATCTCTAGTTAATACACAAAGTAATCCCTACACAGATTGCTGAACTTCTGCTTAATTAATAATCTCTACTCTTTTTGTAAATAAATTTTGGAACTTATTCATGTCTAGAAACAAGAATATCAGTCAAGAGTATATCATTAGTTATTATAAAAGAAGCATCAAAATTTTATTTGTCATTGTTGGAATTTAAAGGCTTTTACTTCTTAAAATAATGTTTGATTTCCTTTTGGGGATCCTGTAGTTTTTGGAACACACAGAAGCCCAGCTGTTCATCTCCTTCTACAGTTTCAAAGTTCATGGATTTTTTACTTACCAAGATTACTGATCTTCTTCTCTTCTGTAAATGATACACCATGTGATCCCCCATGAAGACCTTTAGGTCAGTAAGGCACCATTAGTATACTGAGATAGTGACATGGTACATAGATCTTACATAAACAGCTTTACTTTTATAACTCACATTTCTCTGAAGAAAATGCTACCTGCTCTACCTACCTCACAAGGATGTCAGAAAATAAAAATGAAAGTAATGCATTGTGTATGAAAATGTTTTGTAAGTCACATAACAGCCTACAAAGACAAGGAACTTCAATAATGATAATGATCATAGGTCCCAACTGTACCTGATGGATTCTGAAAAATAGAGCAGCTTATAAGTTAACCAAAGACAAAACATTCTCTGGCTCAAATACAAATTGTGTCAAGGCAAATGTTTACTTCAGGACTTTATTCATTTTTGGAAAACACTAGAAGAGATAAACAAATTTTGATACTGATTTTCAGGAGCTCTCTAAAAATTCAGAAATGAACTCTTCAAGAAACTATGAGAGTAAAAATTGAGTGTGGGTTTTGTTTTGTTTTGTTTTTGTCTTGGGTTTATTTTTTTTGGACTATTTTTCTTCTCACAACATTGGAAGAGCACAATTCCCAAAACAGTTTCTTTCCCCCAAGTTATGGTATTGTTCAAGGTAGAGTTATTTTGAGTGAACATCTCTGAGGCACTGAAGGAAAAATACTGAAAGTGTCTCAATGATCAGAATGTTTCTTTCTTGGGAAAGTTCTATAGTACTTTTAAAAGTACAGGTCAGAATGTGTCTTTGCACTCAATTTTGATTTTTATACAACTCCCAGATATTTCTACAACAGCTAGATATCTAAGGAAGTAGTTAAGAGAAGGAAATGTAAAGCCAGCTAAGATGCCATTCTTTTTGGTGCCAGGAAAAAGCCAGAATGTTATGCTACTGAATAATATATTTTGAGGTTCATATAAATCACATATTTTATGTGATCAAATCACATATTTTTAAATATAATTAACATATTTTAAGGAAAAAGAAATTGTACTTTCCATTGGTCAATTCAGGCTATTAGAAGTTAAAGATAAAAGAAAAATCATCTAAAATCCATTTTTACTTTATCTAAAAGTATTTGTAGTTTACTCCTGTGATGTTAAACCCTCAGGATTTTTTCTACCACATGCAATCAATTTTTCTTTAGAAAAATTAATCATACTATGCATGATCTTTCATAATGTTTTGGCACTTAAATATTTTCATGGGTGTTTTTGTGGATATTATAATCACACATTTAGTATTTAGTATTTTCCTTGTATTGCATTATAATGAATATTATAATTGTTAAATTTTTTAGATTTTTAAATTTTTTATTATTATGTTCAATAGCCAATATATAGTACATCATTAGTTTTTGAAATAGTGTTCAGTGATTCATTAGTTGCGTATAACACCCAGTGTGAATATTGGATTTTTAACCAGTTCCAATTGTTGGGCATTTAAGATCTTTAATATTTTTTCCTAGGATAAAAAGTACTTTGATGTACATTGCTAAACTAACATTTTTGTACAGTAGACAATTATTTTTTCAGGTTCAAGCCCTTAGATGTGTAAATGTTAAGCTTTGTCAAAATTTAGCACTTATAAAATTTTAAACATATTTCTAGATCTCCTTTAAGAAAATGTAGCAGTTTTCTCTCCAACTAAGTATACAGAAATGTCCTTTTGCCCATCTTCCTGTCATTATGAAAGTGTTAGCAGAAATCTTTTTTCCTTTCCCAGTCTGTTAGATAAAAAGTGATGTTTCCTTATTTCAGTCCGAATTTATTTTATTCATAATGAAGGCAAACATCTTTTCATATGTTTATTGACCATCCCTTCTCTCATGCGGAATATGTTAATGCTCCCTCTCTTCGTGCATTTTGTTTATATTTTTCTAATGAACATTAGCATTTTGTAATTAAAGATATTTTCTCATTATCTGTATTTTCCATTCTAAATAACTAAATTGTTGTCTTTGCATTTGATGCATCATTAAACAGTTCCCATTTCATTCTGAAACTAACAGGAGAGCCTATAGGCATGGCATCTGATCCTTCCAAAGAGAGCCTGACGCCCTCAAATGAGAACTTCATAACCGTGTCTTATCTGTGGTTCTTAAGTGGTTGGTGCCAAGCAAGAGAAACCCTGCCCACATTTGTCTGAGGGTTTCTGGGTGTGGTCTGAGCCCTTCTTGAAGCAAACTTCTTCGTAGTGCCCATCTACAGCTGATTCTTGGTCACTCTGCACCCCGGCTTCTTCCAGGGGCCAACCTAGGAACCTGCATTTAATCTCTAGCTGATTTTTTTTTAATGTGCTGAAGTTTGAGAACCCCTGGTTTCATTAATATTAGAATATGAATCCCCACATATACTCAAGACAGTAGTCTCAAAAAAGACTTTTTGAAGGCTATTATTTTTATCCTTAGTGCTCCTTCCTTTATACATGAAGCATTATAGAAAAAGACTCTCCTACATATTCAAAACTTTAAGAAGTTCAGGTAACTCAGAAAAGTGCTATTTCTTTGTTAGATGAGCGTCGTATTTTCTTTGGTCATTATGGCTTCCGTTATGTCTGAAGTTAAATACTCAATTTTAGAAAACTCCATTGGTTGACATTGCTGTTATAATTATCTAGCTTATTGAGATACATGACATTATGGCCTTTATCCTTATTTTAATGTTGTTATTGCATATTTATCATTTATTAAAAACTGCCACAAATCATCTGGGAACCAGGGGAAGAATGAAAATAAATGTGCTATCTTCAAGAAAGCAAATGTAACACTATCTTCTCAGAAACAGATCAGAAACATTTTTTTCCAGTTGGCCTTGAGGTCTCCAAGGCAGAGAATAATAGAGTAGGTGCCAAACTCTTATGTAAGTGATAATTAACACTTTTTGAGTGCTTATTATATGCTAGGAACTGTGATAAGACAGTTATATTTATTAAACCCCCATATTATTTGATGAGGTTAAACACTAGTACTTATTAGTACCCCCTTTCACAGATTAGGATAGCAGGTAAGGAGAGATTAACTTCCTCATGGTTACTTAACAGGTTGGTGACAGACCAGTGATTTTCTTTCCTTTTTAAAAAAATATTTATTTATTTATTTTGGGGGGCAGTGTCCATGAGCAATGGGGAGGGGCAGAGGCAGAGGGAGGAAGAGAATCTCAAGCAGACTCCTCGTGGAGAGTGGAGCCGGACATGAAGCTCAATCCCATATCCCCAAAATCTCGACCTGAGCTAAACCAAGAGTCAGATGCTCAACTGACTGATCCACCTAGGCGCCGCATGGTTGTAGTGATTTTCTTAAACACCAGCTGGCCTTGTCAGTCATTTTCTTCAGCTGGCTTCTCTGAAGTTACTATTGAGAAGCTTTGCCTTGACTTTCCTCTCACAGTTCATTAATAATGGTAAAACACTGTTCTAGAAATCAGAACCTGCTACATCCTAAAACACCTCCCCCTCCCCCCATTCCACCTGTTCCAGGGTCCTTCTCTTCTTTAGCAATTCCAGTGGCTACAACTTCTGCAGTAGTTAACAGAGAGGCCACTCCAGTAGCATCCAGTAAAGCAGTTCTTATAGCCTTAGTTGGATCGCTGATTCCTTTTTCCACCATATTCACAAAATCTGGAAGCATAGTGTCATTATCAGCTTCTGAGGACCTTGACATATTTTTTTTCAACTATCACTGATCCTTCAACACCTGCATTCTTAGCAATGGTCACTGCAGGAATTTTGAGTGTTTTCTTAATAATTTCTATACCAATCTTTTGGATCTTCATTAGCTGGAGTCATTGAATCCACGGCTGAAATACACCGAGGCAGGGCTCAACTCCCTCCCAGAAAAATGCCTTCTTCGATAGCAGCTCACATAGCACCGAGGGCATCTCCAACTCCTTTCATTCATTCAAATCACCTGCCCCACTAACTGCTGCCCCACAGCTACTTCATCTGAGAGATGTGCCAGGTAGTCATTCAACTTCTCCTTTTCATATCCGCTAATTGTGATGCCTAACTGCTCAGTGATTTCTTGAATATGTTTTTCAGTTTGAGCCTTGCCACCTTTTCCTTTTAAGAGCATGGCATCATCTTTAGTCACAAGGACCTCTCCAACTTTTTCTTAAGTCGTAAGGCTGAACATCTTCAAGATTTAGAGTCAGTCCTCCTTCTCCAAACACTGTACCACCAGTAGCAACAGCCATTTTTAAGCTGGTTCTGTTGTCACCAAAATCTGGAGCTTTGACTGCTAAACTTCAAGACCAACTTTTAGCCTATTCAAAATGGGCATTCTCAGAGATTCTCCATTAGTATCCCCAGCAATTATAATGAAGGGCTTATGGTGAGCATTGGCAATGTGAAGAGCATGTACAATGGACTGGACACTGGAAACTTCCTTTTCATTCAGTAGAACATAGGCATCTTGGAATTCACATTTCTGATTTTTTGATATATTAACAAAGTATGAAGAAATAAAATATACTAGGTACCATATATCTTGAAATGTTATAAAATCAGTTCTGGTGGCATGGTATCTGATTGCCACCAAGAGAACTCAAAAAGCAAAAGATTAACTGGAATGGTGTACTTGCCCATAGAGTAAAGACAGTGAGGTTGCATCTCACTGGAAAGGCAGCTGAAGGGCCCTTTATCCTGGGAGCAGCCTGAGGGACTTGTGTTAGAAAGCTGTGGCCTGTCTGCCATTCCAAAGGGACATGTCCCAGGAGGATGACCTGAACGCAAGTGCCTCAGGAGAGGAGGCGGCGGTCCAGGTGGAACAAAGCAGCTAGGCTGGAGGAGGCAGTGGCTGCATCAAGGGGATTGGAATACAGAAGACTTAGAGAAAGTATCTCTAAGAAAATCACAAATGCATCCGAGAAGGAAGTAGAGACTTGGCACCTGCCATGAAGAACGCTCAGATGCAGCTTCTAACTACCCCAGCTGTGTCAGGCTTTGCTGTTCTTCATGAATCTTCTCTTCACCAGGTCTGACCTTGAGAGTCGGTGATAACACTCTGAGGGAGGATGGAGGTGAAATGAGTCGCAGAGAAGAAGCATCTTCACCTACAGGTTTATAGATTGGGACTGGCCCAAGCTGGGGAGAGGGGGAATAATTTATACATTGAACATTTTTAATAACAAAGAAGCAGATTCCTTCTCTCTCTCTCTCTCTCTCTAAGTAAATCCTAAAGGAATATTTATTTATTTCCCCAGAGTAATGGAGAAAACTGAGAAACCTGAGGAGATTTTCATCCTAGTTTTGGGGGAGTGGGCAGGAGATCTCCACCTATAGAGCAGGAGAATGGGACAGTGAGAAGACAGGCCCCTTCCTGAGCTTCCATGACCTAGTTCAACAACTACAACAACTGAGTGAACCTGATGTTTCACAGTGAAAATGTATATAATTTTGAAGGCCCTTTGGGGAAAACTGATATTAAAAATTGTGATTCCAGTGATGTCACAGGGAAAGATAGTCACCTATTTCACTAAGCCAGGAACAGGCTTAAAATGTCTCCAGAACCATCTAAGGTAAAATTAGCTAATATCTGTGAAAAATGTGTAGCTCACTGCTTGGCACCAAAGCATTCATGAATAGTTTGTCTTTTCCCTTAGGAAATAGGGTGTTTTATTAGTAGATAAAAAAATGAAAGAAATTTTGTTATGCCAATTTTCTGTATTTTCATAAAGGAGGGATTGTTTTATGAAATCCTTTTATGAGCCCAAGTATAAACTCTGATAAAGCCTATAGTTTTAAAGAACTGTTACATCAACTACTTTTAATATGACTCATTTATATTTTCTATATAGAAACATAAGAACACATTTTATAATGTTCCCCTTCTTTGGACTGTTACAAACTTGGTCCAGAAGCCAGAAGTGGTATGGCTTTGGAATCATGTCTGCCCTCCTTAGAAAGGATAAAGGCAAGTTCACCTATCTGTGAAGATATTTGATTTGAGACAACATAGAACTGAAATTGACTTTGTGCCTCGCTTTTTACAGAGAATTAGATTAAAAAGCCCAATATGTAAGTCTGCTTTGTTCTAATTTAAAAGATAATCATAATATCTTCAACACTGTGGGAGGTCTCTCAGTAAACATGGATTTATATTTAGCACAATTTATTTGAAAATCAGAAAGGCTGCCAAAATGGTCCAAACATTCAATTATTTCAGTTTTAGAGGGCAGATATTACTGAAAAGTAATAAAATATTGCCAGCCTGCATAGGAAGCTCGTCATCACTAGTAAGATGAAAAGACCAATTATGCCTCATACGGACAAATGTTGATTAAAGGGTGGACTTCATAACTGCCTGGCCATGTTTGAGTCTGTAATCACAGAGGAGGGGGAAGGAAGCACCCAGCATACCACCAAAAGCTGCAAGGAGTCGTCATCTGATGAAGGGGAAAAGATTGGAAATTTTAAAGAAAATGTCAGAGGAAATTGCCTGGTGGTAAGAGCTCTACTTATGTATGACTCTGAAGGAAATTGTCTTCTTAGAAAATTATAAGTTCTCAAAATGTCTTAAATAAAAAAAAATGGACCTATCTAAGCATTCTGGAGATCAAGCTTGGTATTCTCAGACTTCAGAGAAATTGTTTTTACTTGTCACAGGTCTTCATTCTTCTCAGGAAGACTCAGGAACTGTGTGAGTTTGAATTTGTATAGGGGATCCAGAGAGATACTCAACTTGCTTCCCATGCAAGCTTGATAACGTTAAGGTGAAACTAAGACCCCCAACTAACTAATAACTAAATACTTATTGAGGAATTTTGTATGTGAATAATTACATGCAATTTCAACTGAGATAGCATATATAAAATGCATAATACAGCCCTAGACAGACAAGGTGATATTATGCCTATAATTTTGATATGTAACGATTGGTACATATTCATTGAGAATACAGTGAAATGTACTCAGTACTGTACTGTGCATAGGAAGGATAAAGGAGTTGTGGCCAGGCTATTAGGAAAGTAATAGAAGGTACTAAGAGAAAAAAATAACATCCAGAATAAAATTTTTAAAAATAATATGATATAGTTTATAATTAAGTACCATGTTATATAACACAAGATTATTAAAGTTCAGGAAAAAAATTAATGCAGTGAGAACTGGCAGGGGTTTTTAGAAAGGGAGGAACTTAAAGTGGGGCTTGAAAAATCCATAAGTATGGGAATCTAGAGGTTGAAAGGGAAGAAATTTCAAGAAAGAGAAACAGCGGCCCACAGGTTCAAGGGAGGGAATGGCCAAGAGATTGGATTAAGGAACCAGTGTAGTGGAGCCAGATTTACTAGAATGGAGTCCCAGCTCCCTGACTTAACTGGTGTAACCTAAGTATGATGTGATCCTTCTGTGCCTCACTTCCATCATCAGTTAAAATGGAAGTAACTCTTGTATTTATTTGAAGATATTTTGAGAATTAATGAATTGACATATATAAAGCTCTTCTACTGGGACCCAACACCTAGGAGGTATTCAACAAATGTGAGCTACTGTTACTATTTTTAGAAAGGTTGTTGTACACTGTTGTACACTGTTAAAGGATGTGATTTTCATGGATAGAAGGAAGCCAGGTTATACAACAACAGCAACTGCTTGTTACAGATGAAGTGATGGACACCGTCCTCTACACTTTGCCTATGTTTTTTTCTTATTCCTAACAACCAGCTTTTGGAGGGAGGGAGTTGGAAGTATTATTTCTCTCACTTTACAGCTGAGGAAGCTAAGAATTACAGAAGCAATTTTCTCGAGCATTTTGCAGCTAGTAAAGAAAAGCCAAGAGTTGGAAGAGCCATATTTTGGCCATCACCCCCATGTTTGAAACTGCTGCATTATGATGCTTGAACTTATAAATGATAGAGGATCCTGATATTGAGGCAGGAGTCAGACATAAGTTTATGAGATGAGTTGAAAGTAGAGAAGAGTCCGGATCCAGGAAAATCAGCCTGGTGGTAGCTGGTGGCAGCTGAAGTACTCTAGGAAAGGTGAGGTAAATAAACTTTTTGGATGGCAGCCCTGAGACCTGAGAAGGAAAAAAGAAAAGAAAAAAAAATGGAAAAGACTTTATCCTGGGCCCTGAAAGTGAGAGGCAATAATTTTGACTCTTGGTGGTGGAGCCCAAATGACTAGGAGGATGGTAGCTTCTGGAGGGCTGGCTTGGAGAGAGGGTCCAAAAAGGACCTTGGCTACTTGCATGTAAGGCCAGGGTTGAGAGAGTCTCTTTGTCTCCGTGTGTTTTGCGATGATAGCTGGGCCCATCTTCCAATCCCTTCATGAGATTGGAAATTAGCTTTCTTTTTTTTTTTTTTAAGATTTTATTTACTTATTAGAGAGAGAGAGCGCGCACAAGCAGGCAGAGGCAGAGAGAGAAGCAGGCTCCCTGTCTAGCAGGGAGCCTGATGTGGGACTCGATCCCAGGACCCTGGGATCATGACCTGAGCTGAAGGCAGCAGCTTAACCGACTGAGCCACCCAGGCGTCCCGGAAATTAGCTTTCTTGTTACTGGGTTGCATTTCACTTGTCCCTTGGGAGCTCTTGGTCACATTTTCTAAGCTGCTTGCTGTAGAGACATCATTTAAAGAAGGACAAATTAGTCAGGAAGACAAGAGTTGCTCCTAATGCAATTGAGAGTTCTCTGTTTTGTAGCCTCAGACCCTTTACAAGCAAGGAGTAGAAATAAACATTATGGCTAATGCACTTCAGCAATATAAAAGGTTTCTACAAGGAAAACGCTGCTAAGAGTAAACAGTTTATATAAAGCAAAGATAAATCATAATGGAGTGGTAATTTGAGTTTGTATTGTACATCTCCTCAGGGAATTCCTAGTGCTCTAAAGACACTATCTCATTACTACCTGGAGTACCTAGGAGAAATATGCAAAAAGCATCATTTTCTTCCATTTTTGTAGAAGGACCTAAGTCACAGGGAATTGATGTGGCTTATCATTATATGGAAGTGGATTACTCATTTCCATGGAAAGGATTGTCTCGGAGAATGGGCTGATTTTCTCATGAAATTAGTCACTCAACCTGAGGGAAAAAAAGACAACTGAAGCCCCCCGCCCCCTCCCGAAAACAAGCAAGCAAAATACCCTTTAGGAGATTTCATTACCTATTTTGGGAACCCTCTGGACTTGTTTGAACCTAAGTAATGCAACTAGAATCAGAATAGCTTTTATAGACTTTATCCATTAGAATAACTCATCACATATTTATTTGAAAGTTTTTGATGGGAAAGATGAAATTTTTAAGGGAAAATGTAAGAAATGTGCAGCTTCTAGGCAAGTGTATGACATAGTGGAAACAGAGCTGCCCTTGTCGCTGCCCTTATTGCTCTTCACCATCTCAGGCCAACCTTCATGACAAATGGACATGCTCACCAGAGCATGATCTCTGCACCCAGAAATGACAAAGATTGATCACTTCCTTAGTATTTCAGAGGAGATTGCAACGGAGTCCCCTAACTTTTTAGGCATGCTGCTCAACAGAGTACCTACCACTACTGCACGACGACAGAGTGTGACCTAAGTGCTTCTCTGCGCACCTTTCCTATAATCCTCCCTAACTCCAACTCCCTGTCTCGCCTTAGGTGAATAGATACAGAAATCACTCAAGCCAGAATACAGTTCTGGAAGATTCTAATGCTTGTCTTCCTTGATGATCATTTTGGGTAAGGCTGCATAGAGCAACTTAGCTCAGTATGTTTGATTTTTTGCTCCTAGATGTAATATCCCACATTTTGTTGCTCTTCATTGTGTGTTGCTAAACATCCTATCCTCCTGTTAAGTCACTCATGGAGGAAAATAAGTTTTTTATCTACTGATAATGGCCTTCTTTATGGATACAGATCTCTGGCCAATGATTAAGATTTGTTATATATTTTTTGAGTTTTTATTTCACTTTTTAATAGATTGAGAGAGAGAGAGAGAGCGCGCGCACAAGTGGGGGTGGGGGACAAGGGTGGCGGCAGAGGGAGAAGGAGAGGGAAAATTTAAGCAGACTCCATGCTTGCTCATACTCAATATGGAGCCTTACACAAGTCTCGGTCTCAGGACCCTGAGATCATGACCTCAGCCAAAATCAAGTCAGGCACTTAAGAGGCTGAGTCACCCAGGTGCCGCAAGATCTGTTATTTTCAAACAGTTTCATTACCTTGACCTTATTTCTTTAAATACATATTTCAGTGTTAGGAAAATGATGTTTGGAGTATAAATCCTACATTAATGGTCTGTTAAATCATTCAACATGAACTCTTGTTTTCAGTCACAAAGTGATTAGGAAACACTGATTATAATTGCTAATTAACAAACTGTTCTAAAGTAAATAAGGACCCAGACACCTGGGTGGCTCAGTCAGTTAAGCATCTGCCTTCATCTCAGGTCCTGATCCCAGGGTCCTTCAATGGAGCCCTCCCTCTCCCTCTGCCTGCCGCTCCCTCCTTGTGCTCACTCTCTCTCTCTCTAATAAATCAATAAAATCTTTAAAAAAATAAATAAGGGGCACCTGGGTGGCTCAGTGGGTTAAAGCCTCTGCCTTCGGCTCAGGTCATGATCCCAGTGTCCCGGGATTGAGCCCCAAGTCCGGGGGTGCTCTCTGCTCAGCAGGGAGCCTGCTTCCCCCTCTCTCCTGCCTGCCCCTCTGCCTACTTGCGATCTCTGCCTGTCAAATAAAATCTAAGAAAAATAAATAAATAAGCACTGGATGTGATGCGTAAACAATGAATCTTGGAACACTGAAAAAATAAAATAAAGTTTAATAAATAAATAAAAGCAGAATTAAAGTATTTATCACCATTCTTTTTCATGCCTGACCTCCAATAAACATCTGCATGTGTTAATCTACAAGGTACTTTTTCCGACTTAAAAAATCTGAGAAAGTTGGGCATTCTTGTGTGTATTTATGTGAGATGTGGAGCCATATATAAGCCAAGAAAGTAGCTGAGGTATTTGCTGATCTTGGATTTTGTCCAAATATTGCGTAAAGGTGCTTGTGCAAAGGCTTTTCCTCTAAGTGAGCACTCAGCTAGTCTGTTCTTGTACTCCCCCTCGGCATCTCTTGAGAATTAAATTTTCTTCTGTCTTTATCAGAGTTTAATTTTTTTTTCAAAGATTTTATCCATTTACTTGACAGAGATCACAAGTAGGCAGAGAGGCAGGCAGAGAGAGAGAGGGGAAAGCAGGATCCCCGCCGAGCAGAGAGCCCAATGTGGGGCTCAATCCCAAGACCCTGAGACCACGACCTGAGCCGAAGGCAGAGGCTTAACCCACTGAGCCACCCAGGTGCCCCCATAGTTTAATTTGATTTAATACCTTTTAAGTTTAAAACCTTATAATTAACATTTGCTTTAGCTCATCTAGCTCTTTCAGAACTCATATCACAAAGGTCTTTGTTAGTTGTAAATTCTTTAAATATACAAATCATTAGATATGTAGATATTATTACATCTTTTTTATACATTCCACAAAACATATACTGCATCTGATGCACAGAGAGATGGCTTTAAGATAAAGGCTTTTTATTAGTCCATTGCCATTTTACTCTCATTACCAAACTTGATATTTTAAAATATATTTTTGTGGGGGCACCTGGATGGCTCAGTTATTTCATTGGGGGTGCCTGTGTGGCTCAGTTGGTTATACCTCTGACTCTTGGTTTCAGCTCAGGTCATGATCTCAAGGTCATGAGATCAAGTCCTGTGTCAGGCTCCATACTGAGCATGGTGTCTTCTTAAGATTCTCTCTGTCCCTCTCCCTCTGCCCCTCCTCTCTCTTTCTCTAAATATGTGTATAATATATATGTATATTTTAGTTATGAGAAAATGTCATATATCTCCTATCTATGTCTTTCTACTTTTTTTGTCTGACAGGAAATGTGAATGGGCCCCTCACTAGCTTAGATGTGTTTACCACAAGAGAGAAGAAAAAAAATCAGTGATATACTGATCACTGATCAGTGTTATATATGTTCTAAACACATTTAAAACTGGCATAAATTAACAATATGGAGCTCTCATTTGGTTTAATTTTTTTATTGATCATATCACAGTAAAAATACAACTGAGAAATATCAGGTGAATTTTTGTCTTAAAATTATTTTTCACTTTGAAAAATTGTCTAAAATATATGAGCTTTGAACTTATTTGTGGAATACACGAGGGCTCCAGTTTCTCCACATTCTCACTATCACTTGTTAGTTTCTTAGTTTTTATTTCTTTTCTTCCTTTCTTCTTTTCTTCTTCCTCTCTCCTTTCTTTTTCTTTTTAAATAATAGCTATCTTTATGAGAATTAAGTTTTCCTTTGGTTTTGAAATCAAAGACTTTAAGTATAAAAATAATTTTTGAGAGATTTGCAAGAACAATATTTTCCTATAAATTTTAACCCAGTGAATTTATGTCATTTCTTTCCGTTATTCTAATATGAGCTGGTAGCAATTGCCTTAAATTAATTCAAGTATAGAAGTCATACCATGTAGAAATAGTCTCTCTAATAACATTAGATAGACATGGTCTATTCAACTCATCCTCTTGTATGAAGAATATCTATTTGTAATTAGTCCTGGTAAATGAAAAAAGAATGGATATTTACCTTCCTAAAGTCTTAGTAGGGTTTATGAAAATTTCACAATTTCCCAAGAGCAGGGAAAATACATTTGAATTAGTTTAGAGAAACACAAAAAATTTGATTTGATTCAGAGATGTCACATGAACTTAATTTTGTTTTTATGTTTTTCTGTATTTTCCATGAATAAATGCATGTCGTTTTATTTTATGGAAAAAATGTCATACAAATGGTATGCTGTGGTAGCTTTAGGTGGTAAGCTTTAGGATCTGGGCTAATATGCATTCTTTTCTTTTTAAATAATGAATAGATCAAAGTGAATAATATCTAGTATGGTGTTTGCTATTCTATTGTTCTAAAAAAGAACTATTTCTTTTTTAGGCTGCTTCAGCCTTACATTTTATTTTTCAAGAAGACTCTGAAATCTAAAACGACAATAGAGCTTCAAAAAATCAAAAAATCAGATGGAGAGGAGAAGGGAGTGGAGGGAAATTGGGGGGGAGATGAACCATGAGAGACTATGGATTCTGAAAAACGACCTGAGGGTTTTGAAGGGGTGGGGGGGTGGGAGGTTGGGGGAGCCAGGTGGTGGGTATTATGGAGGGCACACATTACATGGAGCACTGGGTGTGGTGCAAAAACTATGAATTCTGTTATGCTGAAAAGAAACTAAAAAGTCAGATATCAAATTAAATTTTTCATATCTCAAAAAATGCCACCAAAGAACAATGTTTCACAGAGAACTGGAAAAACAAAAAAGAGCTAATATTCATATGTAATAAATGAATATCTTTCATGATTCAGGAGTGAAACTATGGTTATTCCTTGATAAGACAATCATTTGAACAATAAAGATGTGATATTTTGACCAAAAATTGTGATAGTTTAAGCACTGAGTTATATTTGCTTTGATGACTTCACTAATGCATTTATACATTAAGTATTTACTTTACATATATGGTGTGTCTAGTATGGAGTAATGTAGGCACATACAACCAATTCTTTGGTTTTTCTAATTGTAGTATTATTCAGCCTTTAAAACCATCAGGTTTTGATTTAAAAAGTGGTTTATACTCTACAAACTGATTATAATCATAAATAAAATCATAAAGTCATCTTAATATATTAACTGATTAATTCCACAAATGTATACTTATTTCCTACTGTGGACCAGACGCTATGCTCCATATTAGTGAGCAGAAATGATGAATACAATGTGTTTCCTTCCCTAGATTGTTCAAAGACAGTCATTATAAGTGATTTGGGATCAGTGCACTAGCTCAAAGAATAAATCCTCCTTTTTTTTTCATTTTCAGTTCTGTAAAGCTTAAGGAATTCAAAGAAATAAAATGTGTTCCTTCACCTTTAAATTTAAAGTCACAAAAATTAGACATATTTTCCATTAACTTCCTGAATTCTGTGTTGCATTTACCACTCAGAAAGTTTTTGGCATGAAATCAGAATGAACTAGGATCTTCAGCACACTCTGAATCAGTCTCCAAATAAAGAGATCATTGAGCTTCCAAATGATGTTTAAACTCATTATCCTCCAACAGGGAAGCATTAAACTATCATCCCCTAGAAACATTATTACCATGGAACATCTGTAAACATCAGTACGTGGTCAGGGATATTGATGGGATCCACTTTTTTGGTAAATTTAAACATACTCAAAAGATGATGAAGAAAATCAATGAACATTTATCAGTAATAAGACAGAAAGAAGATCTTATAACGTAAGCCCATTTTGTAGGAGGCAATAATGTAGACATAAAACTATACAACTACGTATAAACATATTAGGATGTGACATTAATCTAAATGTGAGGATAATGAACATGGCAATAGAAACTGCCAGTCAAGTACTTCTAAGAGTGCTTGTGTTGAAATTAGGAGGCATTTAAATTGCAATACATTTAAAACGCAACAATGGATGTGAATGATAAGCTGGAGGTAGTTTCCCTATAGATGTCCTGTAGACTCCTAGAAATGAAGTAAATCCATGCATACATTGACATTTTTTTCTTCCTAAAGTTTTCCATATAAATAGACCATCCTCAAAATGGTACACCTTGAAATATTTCCAAAGTAATTCTGCATATTTTTGGAATTAAGGAAATCAGAATAGTCAAGGTAACTGTAATGGGGAGAGACATGTCCCATTGTGCATTCTGGAGCTCAGTTGAAAGAGGATAAAATGAACTCTATAAATTAAGTTAAAAGTGTTAAATATAAATAGTATAATCAAATTGTTTATACATGAAAAGAATTGAAAAAAAAAAAAAAGAGACCACAAAGTGGCTCTACATACGGCCCTGAAAGAAAAACAATTCAAATTAAAGGAATGCCATATGTATGTATGTTTCCAACCACTGATCAATCATCATTTTAATTTCTAACCCACATATTGGAGAGCAAAGCCCAAATTCCTAACAGTTTCATCGTCAATGAGAGGATGACAAGGATCCCATCCTTTATCTTGCACCTATGTTTGTTTTCCTATTAGCAAGTACTAGCAGATGATATAAAAAGTGCTAATACTAAGGGAGGAAATATCAAAATTTTAGTCATACTGAATTAAATAGCTTTACTTTTTAACTTCTTGAATACAGTAGTGATTATTATATAATTTTACAGACATACAACCAGAGGAAATGTAGAGTAGAGAGGATATGCTCAGCAGTCAAACTAACATAGATGCATAGTCCAACACTGCTACCTTTGATGCCTGTAATCTTGGACAAATTATTTAATCTCTGTAAATTTTAATTTTCCTGGCTGCACCTGATATCAAAGCTATATCTTTAACTAGAGAGAGCAAACTGAAGGTTGCTGGAGTGGGGGTGAGTGGGGGCATGGTTCAAATGGGTGTTGAGGATTAGGGAAGGCACTTGTGCTGAGCGCTAGGTTTTGTGTGTAAGTGATGAATCACTAAATTCCACACCTGAAACTAATATTACATTGTATTCTCACTAATTGGAATTTAAACTTAAAATTGGGGGCAAAAGACCTATATCTTAGGATTGTGATAGATGGTTAAGTAACTTCTTTTGAAACGCTTAATAGGGCACCTCACACATAATATAATAGCAAATGTTGGCTATTGTTACTGATTATTATTCAATCATATTAGCTGCTAGTAAAAGTGTTCCCAGTGTGTATGTATAATTAAATACAGTGTGGCTTCCAGATGCTTCTAACATGCAGCCAATAAGAGTATATGAGAAAAAAGAGAACAGAAATAGCCAAGTTGTTCATTCTCCTGTAAAATTCAATCTTATTTGTATTTTACTTTTAACCTTCTCTCCTATAAACAAAGAAAAATGTAGATTATATTACTGAAGCAATTCCAAAACAATGTGATCTATTTTAAAATATTAATGTCAGTAGTCTGCTGAATAAAATAAACACTAATGTGAAAATTAGTATTTTCTTCAAAGAAACCAGAAGATTCTGATTTTCCTAAGAAAATGCTGCCATTGAAATGCAGGCAGTTTTAAGAGTTTTGTGAATAGAACTTTTAATAATCACATACCATAGACCATCGTGTCAGATAGGTAATACCTGGAAAATCGAGTATATGATATATTGGCTACATCTCTTGAAATGTCCCTTATGTGAACTCTTCGATCTTTCCTATTCTCTGATGAATATCTCTGTTTAAAGAAGTTTGGAGTTTCTCTCTGTTTTCCTCTTTCTGCCTTAAAAAAAGGAACAAGCTAGCCATAAACAATCAAGTCGACAGATGCCTTTGAGAATTATGTTGCCTTTTTGAGTCACTCCCCGGGCTTCTGTGGAAACTTCTGACTTTCTGCCCTGGAGACCTAGGCTGATTTTCTGCTTTTGGCTTCTTATCCTGTCACTCAGTGGAAGAAGGTATTAGAAGGTTACCACTGAGCTGAAATTGAAGTCAGAGCTACTGACCCTACTGCACGAACCTTTCATTTTGTTCTTTGGGCTAGGTCACATCTTATTTGTCCATCGTAAATTTTTAGTGTCTATTCACTGAATTCTCATTCAGTATTTCAAATCAATTTCCCAAGGGTTTCCTAGGAAAACAAGCCCAAAAGGACAAAATTTGAGCTCCAGTCATGAACTTACATGGCTTACCTTTGCAAAAGGAATCCCTTCAAAATAAAGTTACAAAAGCTTGATGAAGGATTTCGATTTTTTAGAATACTGTATAAAGAAAGTCAAAATCTGTCATTCCATTAAAAGTAATTATAATTACTTTTAATTCCTACAGTTACCCTATGATGGTTAGTATTGGTAATCAATCTGTAGTGACAATGGAGTTATTTTTCGTGGTAAATAAATGCCCAGTGAATGAATATTCAGAGGCAGCATTTTATGTTTTCTCAACTGTTCTGTTGTAGAAATGTCAAGGCACTTTTCAAATCTTAATGTCAAATAGCCATTTTCTAAAACTGGACATATGAGTTTTATCACTTAACATGTAGGGCAAAAAACCTCAAATCTGTTTTCATTGTAAGTGCTCAATCTCAGAGATTTCATACTTCCAAAAATTCATGCAGCCCTGGCATAAGGGAGCAAATAGTAGATCCCAATTTTGGAGTACCAAATCAGCAGGAGGAAGGGGCTTCTACAGGGTTCTCAGTATTGTGTGAAGTCAGCAATGATCCTTGTCTGGTAAACATCACTACCAAACATCTGTGGTTGACAGCTGGTATCCTTTATGACTAGATTTGATTCCATTCTGAATCGTCCCTATCTGTACCATAATTGTTATTAAATATTTTGAATACTATAGATGGCTCTCTTGCTGAAAAACCCAATTCTTTGTGTGGTGAGACAAGGAAGTTACAAGTATATAAGCACATGCATTGGTTCTCATGAAGATGATCCAGTGAACACAGAAAGCAACTGTTTTGTTAGAGGGCTAGCAATCTGCTGGGCTGAACTCTAGTCCTATTTTTTCATTAGATGAATCTTTGCCCTTAGGTAGGTCACTCAATGCTTGCTATCCATGTGTCACTTTATCTGCAAAGTGTGGAGATTTAGACGTGTTTGTTTAGAAGATTTAGGAGAACTAGAGAGGTCATAGAATCTTCTAATATCCCTTTCATTTCTCAAGTTATATTTCTCTATTTCCTCATTATTAAATTATCAGTCAAGAGATGGAGTTGGGATATTAACTGTTTCCCCCACAGACAAAATGGGAAAGCTTAAAAAAGATAAAAATAGATCAGTGTTTTAGAGAAGGAGCAGGAAGGAGTGCCTGGCTCAAGCTTTCTGAGGGGAATAATCTTTATTAGGGTACATAGGATCCTCTTTGGATGGTGTCTGAATATTGTGAGACCCTTAAATATTATTTGGTGATTTTCTACTTGGGAAGCTAGTGTACACCCTAAATTTTTGAGAAATTAGGATGTGTGCTTAGGGTGTGTTAGTCTAAAGAAAGGTCAAGTTATTAAATATTCAGTTGAAATGAGTATGTCAGAACTAGTTTAACTGTTATAAAGTACATTAGAATAGACATTCTAGAGAGGAAGAAAAGTTTACATGAAAGAGATCAGAAAATCAAATTATTAGATCGTGAAAAATTTTACCTTTATTTTGATCCATTTTTCAAAGTAATTAAAAAGTAGAAGACTCAAATGAACCTCTCCCTTCTCAGTCACCACCACATCTGAAATTTGGAATATGACATTTGATGTTCAGTTGAGAATTAGAGGAAAACAAAATGTGCTATTTTGCTTGTCAACCCAATGACCCTTGAAATTTTAGTAAAGGTTGTACAGGACTTTTCCTGTTTTTATTTTATTAGAAACTCCTTGATCCAATTAATTAATTAGTTTACTTAATCTGATCTGTCACTGGTGCTATCATCCATCTGTTCCCATGTGATTGCATTTATACATACTCTCATTTAGAAATACAGTTGTACACATTAAAAGCACTTGTGGTCTCTCCTCAAGAAATAATTTAATCACCAATGTAGAGTTGAACTTATGGAAAATAATTTGTTCTATTGAGTAGAGAGATGACAGGTGTTTTTCATGATCATTAAGTTTTATCATCTATAATGAGTTTCTGGCCAGAAGATGAATATGAGAGTTGGAAATGGTACCTGCATACATAAAGACTGAAGTTCTACACCTGTCAAAGATAAAATAGGCTCAAGTAATTGTGTCTTACCTTTCTTTTTCAAGGGCAGTCATTGCTGGGCATTTAATTGTTACAGTGAGAACCATTCAGAACATGATACCCAGTGATGGAGGAGGGAGGTGGGGGGAGGGAGAACCCATCATGGGATTTCCTGTCCCCTTGTCCCTTTCAATCTCACACACCTGGCTCTCCAACCACCCTCATTACTTGAAACTGACTAGCACAGATGCAAGAGGAGAGGCAGGAGCAGAACTTCAGTGGGATAGGCTCTCTGCTAGTCCTGCTGTTTATATTTAGGCCAAAGATGCAAATAAAATATGATTTGCTAAAAACAAGTACCCGAGGTAGCTCCCTGTAAAGATGGGATTCGCTGAGGTTGGGCATAGTTAGGACCAAAATTTCTCTTAATCTTTCACATCATTTTCAACCACAATTATGGTATCTGAAATACAAATTAATTAACACATCCTCTTTAATAAAAAGGAAATGTCAAGATTTCCTAAGCTAATTAGTGATTCATCTTTCTCAACTATCACTTTTCATCCACAATTAGTGAGAAAAGCTTTTGATTTTTGTAGCTGTCATTTTTCTTTTTATAAGCTGTAAAACATGTACTAAAACACTTCTTTGATGAACATATTGTCACCCCCTAAAATGTAATGGGACATTGGTTTTTTTCTCAACAAAATGAAAAAGAATAAAGTCTTTTGATAATAGTACTCTTGGATGTTATAAAAGTTATCTGGCTTCCAATCTGGTGACTACAATTTTGAAAAGGATTCATTAATCACAATGGAGTAATTATCTTTGGCAGTCATCTTTCTCTGAGTCACCAAGAGCCAATCCAAAAACGAATGTGATTATAAAGTTAAGGGGAATAGAATATCCATGATGTTGGGGGAAGAAAGATTTTGAAATACAAAAAGCTGTCCTTGTAATGAAAAAAGTATAGTCTTCTACTCATGTTACAACCTCCAAAGTTTAATCCTGGATCTGGTACTGAATTAATACTGATTCCCCCTGAAGCCCTCCACACTCATTCTATTGCCAAGTTCTGTCAGGTTCATCTCTGAGAATATTTTCTCTTTGCTCTTCTCAGGACCATCATGTCAGTGTCTGCTCTCATCTTCTCAAAGTTTGATTATTGCTATGACCTCATTGGTGTCTTTGTCCTGCTTTCCCCTACTTGGATTCTCCTTCTAACTGCCGCCAAAATAATAACCTTCTCCCCTTGCTTAAAATGCTTACCTGTTCCTCAATGAATTACGGTTTGTACTCAGTAAAACATATAAATCATCTTATAATATAACCCAAACTACTCTCCTAAGATTATCTCCTACACTTCTTTTCTGAAGTTCAACTTATCAACCTCCATGTCTTTGAAAAAGATTTCTCTCTAGTAAAAATTTTCCCTTATGTTCTTACATATGTCTTTCTCCACTGGGAAAATGATTAATCATTCTTCAAGATCCTGTTCACATGTCCCTTTTCTGCGATGCATTTCCTAAAAGAAAACAACAAAGATCAACCACCTGCTGCTGTGAACTACATCAGTGCTTTCAGAAAATATTTATCTTATCATATAATATATAGCTCATCCCTCATACCAGCATCACTTATAACTTCTAAACAAAAATGCATTTCATAACTCATTATAAATGTCTAAGTTATTATTCCGGGGATAGGGTCCCAGAAGTTCCCAGTAACTTTGAGTGTCATGGATTTGCTTTGTCATCTCTTTTCCCAATCTTCAAGATGGTGGCTTACACAAGCATTAGTGAGTGTTGACCAAATAAAAGTTGAACCCCATTAATCTTTCGATTCTCCACTCATGTCCACAAGCTCACTCTGACACAATCTTCATCCTAAATCTAGAGACAGCTTGGGCTGAGTCATACTGAAGCCAAGAGTAGATGAGCCTTTGGAAATCCCATGACCTACAGATCTTTGTGGTGTCAAAGAGCCCATGTTACAAATTGGATTGAGCAAGGGCCTTGGAGCTTGGTAGAGCCTGGCATTCTCATTTTCTAGTTCTGTGATCTTGAGCATATTACATGATCAGCTTAAGCCCTAGTTTCTTCACACGTAAAGTGCTTATTAGATTACATTGCCATAGAGAGCTGGGAGAATTAAAGGCGATGATGACAGTAAAGCACAGAACGCAGTGGATATATATTAAATAGTGGCTACTATTATTACAGACCCTTAGTGATCTTCACTAACTTCATGAGTTAATATCTGGTAATATTCCATAAATGAGTACTTCCTTACCTGTAGTACTTAATTCACAAAACCTTTAATTATGGCATAGAATATGCTCACTGACTTGAAACAAATTATTTACATATCTTCTGCTCAATAATTCTTTAAGAGGATAGAATTCAAGGAAGAATAAGAACTTTCCATTTATGGTTTATAATCCTGCATGACTTAAGGGAAGGCTTAAAATGAGAACCAACTTAAGGAATATGAAATATTTGAAAGTTCCCAGACAACCAGTTTTTCTACAGGGCCATGGAACATTTTCTGAGCACCTAAAACAAAAAAGAGTCCCAATCAAGCTAGTGTCTGATATAAAGACATAGCTACTCAGCTGAGTGATGACGTAAGAGTGTGTGGCCGAATGATGCCGTGACATTCATAGCTACTCATCACTCTCTCTCCTCCTTGATACCATTAAACAGTGGTATTTCCAAGGCGGATGCTATCCTTTAGGGGATTTCATTGTTAAACATATTTCTGAGGGAGTTTTTAACTGATAATTAGTTATTCTAGTGTAATTTAGCTTAGAAAAATCGGTAATTTTGGCAACTGCACCTTGAGACAGCTCTTCGTGTGACATCTTTGTTTACACTTTGTATGTGTGCATTTGTGCAATAAATCAGGCTCAATAGTATCTCTCCTGTCACATTCCATCATGTCACACTAATAAAATTTGACATGCTCTGGGATATGGTGATGAATAACCATATGTGGTGACATCTTGGAGAATGCTTAAAAATTATGCTCTGCAGTGATTCCAAAACCTTATGTGTACTTCCCCATTGTTGAAGTAAACCTTGCAAAATAAAATTCTCCAGCCATGAAAAAAACAATTTGGAACTTTAGTACCAAAATCACTGAGAGAAATTCACATTAAACTTACCAGTAGCCGTTAAATAACACAGGGTTGCAAAATGGAACTTAATAATTGCAAACAAGATGAGTCTATTTTACATGAATGAGCACACCAGAGCTATGGGACACTGATCAGAAAGAATAAAGACATTTATCAGAGATTAGAACACCTTAGTTTGTATGGGATTTTTTTTTTGGGGGGGTTGACTTTTTGGTTACCCTTTCTCCTGAAATAGTCATTATTTATATAGCTATTCAACTGAGTTCTGAACTGAATGTCCTCTTCATCCTAAGACATTCTAGTACAGAGTCCTTGCTGCCAGCCTGTGTGATTATTCCCTGGTTGTAGAAACTGAGGCTGAGGGAGTAGAATTGACAGACCCAAAGCCACAGAGCTGGAAGCAACGTGGCTTAGTAGCAGAACTAAGACTGAAATCTCAATATTGAGTGTTATTTACAAACACTGCTGTTTTCAGGTTCTGCTATTCACTCGTTCCCCTTAGACAAAGCTGACCATCCTGCCAGGACACCTTATTCTGCCGTATTCAAATCACTTTTCCTAGAGAGACTGTCCCATGGTGAGGATTGCAGTCAGCAGAAGGGGAAGGACTGGTGGCTTCTGCCTGAGAGTGGAGGCCTGGCTGTCACAGCTGTGTGGAGAGACCTTTGTAGCATGTGAAAACATATTGTGCAATTCTGCTCTGATTAGTAGCACAGCATGACTTCTGAAATCAAGCAGTTTCTAAAGCCCCGCAGGTTTCATCTAGAGAAAGGCCTGTCAACACTTCTTGAACCTATACATACTAAATTTGGTGCTAAGCTTTGAAATGGAAGCCCACAGAATATTCCCTAGGTGACATGAACTCAATGCTTTGCAATTTTATATTAAAAACAATTCTATTAGAATTAACTAATGCACATGAAACAATGGCTAGCACAATAAAAAGCATGCATGATTTTATTAGTATTTAATTTAGAGATGGTAAAAGCAGAATTACAATTGTTGAAGAAACGGAAGTTTTATTGCTTTTGCTTAAAAATGTTATTGGATGAATAGGATGCTTGGGTTGTTTTTGTTTTGGGTTTTTTTTAATAAAGAGTTTCTTGCCTTTTTGTGAAAAACTGGAAAAATATCTCAATATCTGGGTAAAAGTGAACATTATTAATTCCAGTTTGAAGAGATATTAACTTATGAAAGCATTCAGTCATGTATTTATCACATTTCAGACCCTTTTCTGATCTAGGAAATGTATTAGGTTAGTATTACATAAATGGTTAATGTCTATACCAATATGAGATTGTGAATTTTATCCACATGTATTACATGTAATAAAATTTCTGATAGATAGCACATTGATAATGGCCTATGTAGATAACGACTGCATAATGCGATGGATAAAAGGAACATATTTAAGATTTGTCACACGATATATTATTTTTGACATTCTAATAGTATCTATTATTGAATCAGCTTAGTGTCTGTGTACTGTAGTCTGAACAACATCTCTATCAGGGAAAAAGAGAGACGTTTTATTGAATGTGAATATAATTTGCTACAATTGGTCCCCATTTTGACATAAGAAATATAGATATGTATATCCCTAGTCCACTTCCTTTTCCTATTTTTTTTCAGACATTTAACTCTGCAATTAGTTCTGAAGCTTTATTATAGATTTATTTTGTAAACATAGGCAGCACTTCAAATTTGGGATCTGAGGTGGGTACAGAGATATCATTAACCCAATAGTTTTTCAAGTGCATTTTAGCTCTATGACCCAAGTCAAGGTCCTCAGTAGCTTTTGAGTCAAATATAGATTCTAGGAAAATATAGTGCAATTGTTGATTGAGTGTAATGAATCAATATAATGATCCAATTTAATATGGCTCTTAAGTTAAATTTCCCTGAAGTCTGGGGAAAAAAGGTCCTACTTAATTCTTTGTACTTACTACCCCTTTATTATTTCCTGTAGTGAAATCACAGCTGCCAGCAGAGACCACTGGTGGCTTTAAGAACTTTTGCAGTTGAAGACGGACATAAGAGCTCAGTATTTAACTTAAAAGTTTTGATTAACATATGTCACTTTTTAAATTGAGAAACTCATTTTTCCTTTTTTTTTTCTTTATTCCTTTTTTTGGGGGGTGGTGAGCAGTATTTTCAGTAAGGTACAGAAAATGGTAAAGAATCAGCCAGTACAATGATGATATACCTTTTTGGCTAAGATTTAAAAAAGTGAGTTCCGTATCAGTTACTGTCATCTTTCTTTCCTTTGCTTATTTATTTTATTTCCATCACTCGTGAGCTATCAGTGGTAAATCTAATTTAAAAAGCAGCTATAACTGAAAGTGTCATCCAGTTGTTAGAATAAAGATATCTCTATGAAATATGTATGGATTTTCCATGTACAATCTAGAGTTTGGGTAGCCAGTAGAGCAGATGGTTGAATCTATAACTGCTTCATAAACCTTTTCCACAGAGACCTTCAAATAAGAAGAAAAAAATAAAGATTATCCTAAATGCAGACATTGTCTTTTTAATCACTTAAAACCAGGAGCGTGCGCGCGTGTGAGCAGGGGAAAGACAGAGGGAGGGTATCTTCAAGCAGACTCAGCCCTGAGCTCAGAACTCACTGAAATGTTTTATCTCACCATCCTGAGATCATGACCTGAGCCAACAGTCTGACACTCAAAGGGCTGAGCCACCAAGACACCCCATCCATTCCTTTCTTTGTTCTTGCCCTTCTTTCCTTCTTCCCTTCTTTCCTAACTTGCCTTCTCTCTGTCTTCTATCTCTCCTTCCTTCCTCCTTCCTCCATTCCCTATTTTCTTTCTTCCTTTTTTCCTTCCTCCCTCCTTTCTTCTCCCTGGAAATCTTGGCAAACATCAGCTGATATTTTTATACAAGAAAATAACAAATTTCTTTTTCTTTAGTTTGAGAGGATTTTTTAAAATAACCAAACTAGTATCTCTCAATGCTTCCTCAAGGATTCTTCAAGAACATTAAAATATATCACTCAAAGGTAGTAATACTATATTATATATTTGAAAATTGCTAATGGAGTAGATCTTAAAAGTTCTCATCACAAGAAAAAAATTGTAACTATGTGAGGTGATGGACGGTAACTTATTTAGGGCTCATTTATTTATTTACTTATAAATTTATTTATTTAGATATATAGATAGATATAGTCATGTTGCATGCCTAAAGCTAATACAATACTTTTTGTCAATTATGTCTCAATAAAATGGAAAAAAAACCCTAAATTTTAAAAAATAAAATACATCACTCAAAATTCTCATTTTGTTATCAAAGAAGTTTTGATAATATTGCATAATCTACTGTAGAGACTCTTCTACAGAGTCTCATTGACATTAGCTAAGAATAACTGCAAAAAAGACCTTTTTTCCTTGCCCATTACTACCATGCGGCCCTGTGTTCCCAATGTCAGCAATTTGAGAAATTCTACACAGATCTGATTGTAGTTGTATGCCAGGATTCATGTGATCTCACAAGTGCCCCACCTCTTTGCATTTCTGAGGAAAGTATCATTGGGGATTAGGAAAAAATATGAGCATATAAACTTTGATAGATCAAATATTTTATGAACTACCAAAATGCTAAAACAATCCCATTTCTGTTGTCAGAGACTGAAAGGTATGGTTTCAGAGAGAAGACTTTGGAGCTTATACGATGCTCTTTGAGTGATGTGTCCATAGGGCCACAGTAGGTACATGGCTGGTGTTTTTTGTTGTTCTGGGTATTCATGTTCCCAGTAACAATCTTCATCATGTTTTTAAACGATACTGAAAAGATATTCTCTTTATGTGTTTATTCAATTCTAAACTTAGCCTTATCTTTATTATTTTGATGACAAATTTCCTAAAGTTTCTAACAGCGTCTCTATTTTCTTAAAGACTGTAAGAATATGATTTGGATGCACAGCATGATCCTCTTTTACTGTATTGGAATTGATATGTCTATAATCTGTAGGTATTTAGGACCATTTGTCTCTTTGCTAAATAACGAGAAGAAAAATTTAATAGTGACAATTTATAAAGTGTTTTCAATGTGTCCGTCTCTATACCACAGAGTTTATATAAGTTATGTCATTTAAGCCTCATAGCACCTGTTGCACATGTATTTCTACCTTACTTTTAAATATGAGGAAACGAGGGGTGCCTGGGTGGCCTAGTCAATTAAGCATCTGTCTCTTGTTGTTTTTTTTTTTAAGATTTTATTTATTTATTTGAGAGAGAGGCAGTGAGAGAGCATGAGCGAGGAGAAGGTCAGAGGGAGAAGCAGACTCCCCGTGGAGCTGGGAGCCTGATGCGGGACTCGATCCCGGGTCTCCGGGATCATGACCTGAGCCGAAGGCAGTCGTCCAACCAACTGAGCCACCCAGGTGTCCCTGTCTCTTGGTTTTTACTCAGGTCCTAATCGCAGAGTTGTGAGATGAGCCCCACATGGGGCTCCAGGCCCAGGGTGGGATCTGCTTAAGATGCTCTCTCCCTCTGCCCCCTCCCTCTGTGCTCATGCATTCTCTCTCTCTGAAATAAATAAATCTTTGAAAATATGAGGAAATGGTAGCGTATTAAAATCAAATAACTTACCTGTTTTTATATACCTAATGGGTAGAATAATCAGGATTTAAATTCTGGTCTCCCAGATTCAAACTTGTGTTTCAAACAGATTATTCTGCCTTATACTATAACTAGAAAACTAAAAAAAAAAAAAAAAAAAGAAAGAAAGAAAGAAAAAGTAGTTTGATTTTTATAGTGCTTTTCTGCCTTTTCTCTAGTGTGGAATTGTATGCATAAGTGGGCCATTCCTTTTGCCACTGAGCTACATCTGAATTTTATGTGTTATACTAATGTAACATGCACTATACAGATAATGAAAAGTCTGAGGTCTCTACAGGGCATGAGGGATAAATAGGAAATAATTTGAGAATGTGTTAAATTGAATTGATAAAATAATTATAAATCTGTATTTCACAAGAACAAAAAATTGCAAAGGAGAGTAGGGAAAATAATTAAAAGAAATGAGAGTTTTCTTTTGCACAGGTGTCCAATGATGGAGATTTTAATAATATTTTTGGAATTCAGAAAGATGGAATTATTCAGGAAGATTTGTTTTCATATTTTAAAAAGCCAAAGAAGAGGTAATTTAACTAGGACTGAAACGAAGATTCAAAAATAAACATCTGGAAACACCTCCAGAGACATGTTCAAATACTTTAATGTGTTAACCTATGTCCAGTTGAAATTAATACAAAGACTGTAAGTGTAATCAAATTTTTTTCTATATATAGCCTCTAAAGACATCGTGCACTCCAAACAGCAGATTCTTTTTAGAGATTTGTTTGTGAAAGTAGATTTAGAAAGAACTTGATTCACCTTCTCTAAGGAGCTATGAGGTAAAACAACCTAAATATACAATAATGTTAGATGCTTTTAGAAGAGCAACAAGTGAGTTCCTAGATAGAATCACTGCAAGTCAGTGTCAACCTATGACATATCATCCCATGTATTTATCAGAATATGTTCTGGGTAGTGTTGCACAATTACATTGTGTTTGTTTATAAAGTAACTTAGATTATCGGTGGCTATTTTCTGTCAAAGAAGTGATTTCATAATGCCATCATAGTTTGCATAATTCTTTAGAAGAGATACTGGATGTCCACAATAGCCAAACTATGGGAAGAGCCCAGATGTTCATCTGGTGGATGAATGGGTAAAGAAGATGTGAGATACACACACACACACACACACACACACACACACACGAACATTACTCAGCTATCAAAAAAATGACATCTTGCCATTTGCAACGATATGGTTGGAAATGGAGGGTATTATGCTAAGTGAAATAAGCCAATCTGAGAAGGACAATTGTCATATGATTTCACTCATGTAGAATTTAAGAAAAGAACAAAGCATAGGGAGCATAGGGAGATGGAGGAAAAAATAAAATAAGATGAAATCAGAGAGGGAGATAAACCATAAGAGACTTTTAACCAGGGGAAACAAAGTGAGGTTTGCTGGAGGGGAGGTGAGTGGGGGAATGGGGTAAGTGCGTGATATGCATTAAGGAGGGCACTTGTTGTAATAAGCACTGGGTGTTATATGTACCTGGTGAATCACTAAATTCTACCCGTGAAACTAATAGTACCCCTATGTGAATTAATTTAAATTTAAATAAAATCTTAAAAAAAAAAAAAAAAGAAGTGCTGGATGAATAGCCTATCCTCTGGTTCCCACAATTGCAAAGCTTTCAGGTTATACTGCCTAGTATGCCATTTTTTTTCACTGAATATTCATTTTTGTATATTGGGATTCCAATGTGAAATGAGTTTCTATGCATCAAGAAAGCATGAAACTTAATCACCAAGCTGTATTTTAAACAAAGCAACTCACTCCCAACAAAGGAAGTTCAAACATATGCAGAGTGTACTTGCTTCTACAATGCTTTTAAAAGATTGTGAGCAGTTGGGATAAGAGTTGCCAAAATTAAAGGATGACTTTTATGAGGAGGATAAAAGAAAAGTCCGGCTATAAAAATGCTTTAGAGTTCATTGAACTCTGCATATTTCAGCTCAGGTAGAAGGCAAATTATGGTATTCATTATTAAAATAGGCTTGAATCTCAAACAGAAAAATGAGGGGCCCAAGTGGTGAGCATTAAATTATACAACTTGTCATAAAATCTCTTATTATTCTAAGTAGTCTCATGTTTTATTGCATCTTAAATACAAACTAAAGAAGCCACCAAAAAAGACCTTTTCTAGCAATACTGGTAAAATAAAATGGTCGTTAAAGCACAGATACAAAGATTTGATAATAACATACACTACATATTCAAACAAAGCATGTATGTTGTGCTTAACTTTGAGCACCAAAAGTCCATATTTCACATAGTATTCAATGAAATGATTAGGGAAATTAATGGTCTTATTAACAGAAACGGGCTTATCCAATGAGAAAATAACTATCCCATTACCTCCTCACAAGATGGACATTTTTCTTTTATTTCGCCAGCCTGCTGTCTTCATAGACTTTATGTACAGGTTGCCATACGCTTGTTCAGTAGTAAATCCTGTTAAGAAAACACAAACCAGGGGCGCCTGAGTGGCTCAGTGGGTTGGAGCCTCTGCCTTCCGCTCGGGTCATGATCCCAGAGTCCTGAGATCGAGCCCTGCATCGGGCTCTCTGCTCAGCGGGGAGCCTGCTTCCTCCTCTCTGTCTCTGCCTGTCTCTCTGCCTAGTTGTCTGTCAAAAGAATAAATAAAATATTAAAAAAAAAAAAAAAAGAAAGAAAACACAAACCAATCGCATGAAAATAAGTATTTGTTCACAGACCTTCTGAAGTTAAATGAAATCCCCGAGTGGTTATTTTTAGACATGGGAGCAAACTGTTCTAACACATTATTTTAGCAAATTTCAGAACTAAATTGAGGGAGGAAAAAGAAATAGAAAGGATTGAGTTATATAGTTGTGCTAATATCTCTAAATTATTTTTTAATTTTATGCATTTAAGAGGGAATTTGATGTTGTTTGCTCTGTGCTTCATGAGTTCTAATGGGCAGCCTTCTTAGCTAATGCCATTGGGACTTGTGGTTGGTTGGTTAGTTAATAAAAAGTTATCCATTAAATCCAGAAATTATGAGACATGACACATAAAGGGGTGAGGTTTTTAATTCAGAATATTCCTCCACCTTGTGTAGTAGAGCTAAATACTTTCCTTTGAGCATGGATCTACTTAATGGAGTATATTTGCATGTTATCTTTTCTTTTTTTTTTAAATTTATTTGACAGAGATCACAAGTAGGCAGAGAGGCAGGCAGAGAGAGAGGAGGAAGCAGGCTCCTTGCTGAGCAGAGAGCCTGATGTGGGGCTCGATCCCAGGGGCCTGGGATCATGACCCGAGCCAAAGGCAGAGGCTTTAAGCCACTGAGCCACCCAGGCGCCCCATGCACATTATCTTTTCTTATACTAAACATAAATCCTAATTCATCATCCTCAGTTTCTCTAGGTTCTCCAAAGTAGAGGGAGAATTTCATTGCTACTTGTGAAGCAATATGAATGACAAATCTTTCTAGATTTGTGCAGTTCCTCTCCAGTATTTTAATGTCATTTTCCTCACATGTAATTCAGTAACATCTTGAACATTTCCAAAACATTAAACCTAGTTTTCCTAGAAATAGCTCCTTCATGTCAAACTTATATTTTATCAATATAACATATTCAATTAAACAATATAATTACAGTAGCAAGAATAAGTACATACACAGGTTGGGAAGAAATGTGAATAATTTATGTAAGCATATGGCTTGGGTGGTGAGAGGTCAAGTATTCAAATGCCAGAGGATGGTGTGCTAGGACCACACATCCAGGGCTTCAGAACCTGTGGTCTGGAAGGGACAAGAAGCTACTGGCAAGCCTTCAAGTTGGTTCTTTAAATATCAGGTTTTTTGTTTGTTTGTTTGTTTTTTGTTTTTTGTTTTTTAAGATTTTATTTATTTATTTGTCAGAGAGAGAGAGCGAGCACAGGCAGAGTGGCAGGCAGAGGCAGAGGGAGAAGCAGGCTCCCTGCAGAGCAAGGAGCCTGATGTGGGACTCGATCCCAGGACGCCGGGATCATGACCTGAGCCAAAGGCAGCTGCTTAACCAACTGAGCCACCCAGGCGTCCCTAAAGATCAGTGTTTTTAAGGGTGTTTTTGCTGAGCAACTTTAAAGACCTCAGGATAAAATGAGAAGCTACATTTCAGTTACCTTCAAATACATGTCCTTCAACTTTCTGTTTGTACACTTAGAACCCAAACTGAAAAAATCTGTGACATAGTTATTTGGAAGACATCATGTTTATTGACTTTGAAATGAAGTCACAAAGTTTTTTATTTTCTTCGTGTTAACTGTCATATGAAAACACATTTTGAGTTGAAATAAGTATGATTAGTAACAGAATTTTACTCTTCATTTCAAAGTGGGGGAAAATGGATATTTTATCTTCTTCAGGTTGTAATGATACCTTTAATCTGATGTGATGGCCAAGAATGATTTGCCTAATTGAGGAACATGTTCATCAATTTCCTTCAGTAATAGACATCTTGTTGCAGAAACTATGGCTTTTCCAATGTCTAAGTGTCTTTGTCCTTGTTCTTTGTAGTAGTGAGCAAAAATGTCAGGTAACTTTACCTCTAGCCAGCCCCCTGAGGACAGGTTGGTCATTTTTTTAAAGGCTATGAATTCAGAAACAGTAGAGGTGTATTTCTCCCAGTTTATAATGGGGACAAACTGGGAATGGGGAGCTTGAGGGAATTGGGGGATGGAAGTGTTTACGCCTCTCTCTCAGTCAGTCTTCTCTCGTTCAAGAGCCCAGCAATTTTTAACTCACCTTTTAACAATTAACCCACAGCCCAGCATCTGTAGGGTGTCTTTTTTACTTAGCCTGGAAAATCTGACATGATCAAATTCTGGGTTTATTCATAATAAGGTTAACACTACAGGACAGAATAATACCAGGAAAGGTGTTTATATGAATGTTCAGTAAGTTCTGATTCTAGCCTGCATTGAACTCTGGTTTCTGGTTAGTTTACTAAATGTATTTATACTCTCCCCATTTCTACCTAAAAACAAAACAAAACAAAAAATAATAAGAATAACAAAAATAATAGATTATTTGGGGTTTAAAGAGTCTGAGTCACATGGGGCTTTTATATCCATTATCTTATTTATTCCTTCTAATAACTGTGTGGTAGGAGTTATTAACAGCACCGTAATTCATGGATGGGGAGGTAGGTCTCATCAGGATTAATTTGCTCAAAGTAAAATAGGTAGTACTGGCAAAAACGGGATTTGAACTTGGGTCATCTGATTTCAAAGTCTAGATCTTAATCCTAAAATACACTGCTCCCCCCATTTAATAATTGAGTCATTTCAGACTTGAAGGAATTCTGGGATGCTAGGCAGTTGGGTTTCGATATCACAGGAATGGCTATTTGGAGGATTAAAACCTGGCACTTTCAGAACTGGACTTGTGTAATTGACTTAAGGTGTGGGATAGTTGTCAAAAACTTCATGGCCTCATCAAACCCTGTAGCTGAAGGGGCACTTTGATTTTGTGGTGCTGTATTTAGTTCTTTTTTTTTTTTTTAAGATTTTATTTATTTATTTGACAGACAGAGATCACAAGTAGGCAGAGAGGCAGGCAGAGAGAGGAGGAAGCAGGCTCCCCACTGAGCAGAGAGCCCGACGTGGGGCTCGATCCCAGGACCCTGGGATCATGACCTGAGCTGAAGGCAGAGGCTTTAACCCACTGAGCCACCCAGGCGCCCCATGTGGCACTGTATTTAAATAAAACTAGTCAAAGAAAGGAAGCATGATAGGTTAGAAACGGGTAACCAAGATGCTCACAGACCAAATGAAGAAATGGAGGACACGAGAATATCCAAATGAGGATTTGGAAGATGCTTTTGGTTTGGAAAATATAATTTTTTGATGCCTTTTGAGATAATCCTTTCAGCAGAAGATAGAAAAGGGTACCGGTTTGTAACAAGAGTATGCGGGAAGTGAGAAAGTGACACCAGTTGGTATAGTCAGTCTTTCCAAATGCTTAGGTAGATATCCTAATCAAACTCTTAAGTTAAGCAAAAAGTATGTCTAGAGTGCTTGTACCTATGTCAGTCAATTCGGTCTGTAAATAGAAGGTCCCCTAGCATACTCCTTGTTGATTTATTTCCCTCTAATGTATCTTTTTCTCTTTTGTCTTATCAGCTGTTTTATTAACTAGAGTCACTTTTTTTTTAAAGATTTTATTTATTATTATTATATAAAGATTTTATTTATTATTATTATTTATGTGACAGAGAGAGAGAGAGATCACAAGTAGGCAGAGAGGCAGGCGGGGGCGGGGGGAAGCAGGCTCCCTGCTGAGCAGAGATCCCATGACCCTGAGATTATGACATAAGCTGAAGGCAGAGGCTTAACCCACTGAGCCACCCAGGCGCCCCCACTTTTTATCTTATTATTTTGCCACCTAAATAGAGTAAACTTGGAGATCTTCTACCAGGTATGTTTTATAGCAGTGTAGCAAATTTAACGTACTCTATTTACATATATAGAACGTGGTATTTAAAATATAGGTGTTTATAAATAGAATTCATTGTGATTAAGCAAAACTCAGGGGATGGTATCTCACTCATAATTTAACATTTAAAGCAGGCTTCTCCCCATCCTCACCCCTGCCCCTCCATTTGATTTTGAAGTCATAAAATAACAATCTTAGCATTGGAATTGGCCTTTGAGTGGAATGAAAGTTTTAGCAAACATTTTGATGTACGAATACTGTATATTTCATCTTCATATGCCCTTGAAATGAATAAACGTTGAAGGGTAGAGCAAATTCTACCACAGTATTTGATGAGAACGCATTAAAAAGAAGGTAATAAGTGATTCCAGTGGTGCCACAGAGACCCGGGGTTTCTAGAAACAATAATTCAAGGCACTGATTACAATTGGAGGCTTCTGCATAAGTCCTCCTGGGGCATCAATTAATCCCCAAATTCTTTCTGTTCCATATTATTTAACAAAGGACCTGAAATTAATGGTATTACTTCTTTGACTCAAAAAGCTAATCCCTGATTGGGTGAAACATGTGTCTGGCTTTCTGTAAATGGTGGTTCAAAGTTACAGAATTTTACTTTGCATCCCACCCCCAACGAATCAACAGTAATCTCTCTTCCCTGTATTTATTAATTCCAATAGAGCTATCACTGATATTTACCCAAATTCTAATATTTGAGTAATTTATGTAAGTTATAGGCCACCAAATATTATGTATTAAAATAGTTACATTAAACCTATACATAAAATATTTAATGAAGCTGAACATATTTGTACCCTAAGACTCAATAATTCTGCCTCAGAAGATATGTTAAAAATATTCATTACAGTTCTATTCAATGTAGTCCCAAACTGGAATCAACCCAAGTGTATTTCAAAAATGGAATGGATAGGGCACCTGGGTGGCTCAGTGGGTTAAGCCTCTGCCTTCAGCTCAGGTCATGATCTCAGGGTCCTGGGATTGAGTCCCGCATAGGGCTCTCTGCTTGGCAGGGAGCCTGCTTCCTCCTCTCTCTCTCTGCCTGCCTCTCTGCCTACTTGTGATCTCTCTCTGTCAAATAAATAAATAATTTTTAAAAATGGAATGGATAAATAAATGATGGTATATTCCTATAACGGGATATCATACAGTAAAGAAAACAAGTAAGATATCATCACAGGCAATAGTAAACATGAATGTGATAACCATAATTTTGAGCAGAAGAAACCAGGTACAAAAGCACATATGCCAGTGAGTCTGTCTGTCTTTCTACCTATCTATCTGTCTATCATCTATCTATCTGTTTTGGACTGAATATTTGCATCCCCTCAAAATTCATATGTTAAAATTCCTAGTGTGATGGTATTTGGAAGTAGGTCCTTTGGGAGGTGATTAGGTCATGAGTGCTTAGAGCCTTCATGAATGGGATTAGAGCCCTAATGAAAGAGGGCTGTAACCCAGAAAGATCTCTTGCTCTTTTCCCCATGGGAGGACACAGCAAGAACTGCTCACTAACTGTGTTAAATATTTACACATATCTTCTGAAGTGGAATTGCCTTCCTTGAACCAGGAAGTGGGCTGTCACCAGACGCTGAATTTGTTGGTGCCTTGAAATTGGACTTCCCACCCTCCAGAAGTATGAGAAACAAATGCATTTAAATCACTCAGTGAATGATATTTGTTATAGCAGCTCAAATGCACTACGATGGTATCTATCACTGGCAAAGCTGGACTGTACTAGAGGTAGATTGGTGATCTTTGCAGGAGAGGGGCCATGGGAGGGCTTGATGGATATCCTGCAGCATGGATGATATTCTGCTTTGGGTCTGTATGCCGGCTAAAAGGTTGGGTCCACTTTGTAAAAACCAAGTTGATGATTTGTTTTCTGACTGTATGCAAGTTATGTTTTAATAAGGTACACTTTAATAAATGTTCTTGTTAGGAGCAACCTCCTAAGCGACATGTTATATGCCAATTTATTCTCTAGAAGCCACCAAATCAATAGAATACATTCTTAATATTTCAACCTGTAGGCTTTCTGAATTGAGGATAAATTCAAATAGAAACGCCAACAAATTAACTTTGAGCAGATGACATTTAATTCAAACAAGATCAGATAGGAAATTGCCCTTTCTTAAAGATGCTATTACACTGGTGTGCTGCCTAATTATAGGTACTAAATCACTTGCTTTTATTCATTCTATTTTTAAGAAGCACAGTAGTGTGGGTGGCATTCATGAATCAAAACTTGTGATAACATGTGAAGAGACACTTACTTAGAGGTATTGTTAAAACACATTCTCCAAAGAAAGGCTAAGCTAATTTGAGCTTGACCTTATCAGCAATCCAAGTTCAACAAGTACGACGTACTATAATGTTCATGAGAATTAACATGTGGCTGTAGAAGAATTTAGTGTTCTGTCAAGATGTGGTAAGAGAGGCTAGTGTAGTTGTAACTACTATCCATGATAAGCACGTGCCAGGTAAAAACCTAAGAAATAATTTCTTCTTATTGTTGGCCAACACTCCTGGAGGAATATGTTTTACAGTTAGCTCTTAGAAACACACTGTTTAATATAAAAGAGGGAATGTTAAATTCACTCTTTCTTGAAATTCACTTACTTTGTAAATAAACAAGCTTGCCTCTTCCTCCTGAGAACTAAGAGGCAAAATCTCTCTTAGTCTTAGAAGGAGCCAGAGTCCTTCCCTGCCTCTGTTTCCATAAAGGCTAGTAGCAGAGAGAGTTATGTCATGATTATGGAAACTACTTTTCAGTAGAAATGACCAGAGCTGAGTGCAATATTTGTATTGCTGGTCCATATTCTTTGATTTGATCTACCAATTATCTGATACTGCTCAGGATTGTATTTTGGCTATCGGTAGAGTCTCTTTGCCCACATTTGTTCAAAAGCATATACTTTAAATATATACTCTGTACTAGGAAAAGCATTAAATCCTACCAAACATAGGTATGATCTGTGTTTGCAAGAAATAAACCTTAAAGGCCAGGTGTATATGCAATGAAGAATTGACACAGATCATTTGAAAAGAATTTAAGGGCAATGGGGCTCATGGCAAAGGATTGCTTTTGGCAAGTATGACCATAGTAGACTTTGTGGAATTGATTTTAGCAATTAGCCAATTATTTCAGTCTTGAATATTGCCTGATTATAAACATAATGAGGCATTAAGACTGGCATTCCAGGAAGAAGAGTTAGAGCAAAGTTTCAGAGGAAAGGAAAGAATGGATATTGAGAGTTAAATAGTGAGGTATTTACTTTGATAGGAATATGTATAGAAGCACCATGAGGAACAAGACTGCAGGAGGTACCGGAATCAGTCATGGAGGAATTAGTGTTTGGTTCATGAGGCAAGTGACCCAAATGACCTTATTTATTGGGCAACCCTACATAAGATATATTGGAGCACACACAGCACTCCTGAAAATCCCAAAGGAATAATCTAACTTGGTCAGTCCATCCATGTAGGAGAAAAGTTTGGATAATACTGGTAGAAAAATGTCTATAAAACTAATTCCCTGTTTAAAAATACTGTTTTTTTTTTCCTCTAAGGAAGGAAGGATATAGAAGGTTTTCCCCCTGCTCACTCATTTTTTTTCCTTTAGCCTAATCTTATATTTCTAAGTAAATCTGCAAGTTCAGAGAGAGCAAATTTCAGATGTGAATGAAAAAAGGAAAGCTTTCATTTTCAAATAATGCCTGCCTTAATGGCAAAATGGCTGTGACAAGATTAGCCAGAATCATAGCACTCATTTTATGAAGAAAAATAAGTCAGTGACAGTCATTTTATTTATATAGCCATCTGCACATTCGTGTCTAAATCCTTCTGGTATTTGAAAATGCAGCTTCCAAATTCGGGATCTTATTGGGAGGCCTGAGTCACTTGGAAGCCAGCAGGAGTGACAAGCAAAGACAAATTTTTTGTGGGCCCTTCATTCCAACCTTTTATACAGTTAGCCTTTTTATAAACTGCTATATCTGTGAAATCCAGAAAATTCCAATAAACAGGCAAACTACTACTTGGCACTCCAATCCTAAAAAGGCTGGTCTGATTTAAAATTAGATGTAGAAAAGTGGTTTGGAATAAGATCAGAATAGGATGATGTAATCATTGGGTTTGTGAGGCAAAGGACCCTTAGAGGTGGCCTTGCTGAGCATCCACATTGATCAGAGATGCTCAAGAGTGCTCTGGACAAGCCCAGGGGTTGCAGGACTCCAACCCTTCCTACACAGATGCACAGACCCACACGCGTGCGTGCGTGCATGCACACACTCACACGCGTCATTTAAAGCAATATCCTTTGGTCTGCTTTTAATACACTGAATTTTCCTCTAATAGGAATGGAAACTGCAGACCTAGGAGAGCAACTTACAGAATCCAGTTCATAGATTCATTTCATGGGTGATGTAGTGGTCTTTTTAAGGTACATATTTTTTTTTTATAAGACATTTAACATAGGGTATGTCAACTTTAAATGTCAGTTCCTTTCTCTTGTTCTATTCTCTTTGAGTTCTGTGTTCGTGTTATCTCACGACTTTGATATTTACAAATAATTCTCTTTTGGTGCTTTTTTGTACCCCCTGGTATTTAAAAAACACTCCAAACTCTTCCTTTACTACAGACATGGATTTCACCATCAGGATCATTAGCTTGCATGACTCTGTTAATCTTCTCCATGCGACCTCCTCTACCCACTTGTTACCATGTTTAGAGTCTAAGACTCAAGTTGCTCTAGAGAATCATAGGAGACAATCCAAAACATATCTGTTAACTTAGATGCTTATCTAGGAAATATCTTAGAAATGGAAATGGAGTTTTCTTAGAAATGTCACCATACATAGTACAATTAAAGTACTAATTTCTGTTTTTTTTTTAAAGGGATGAACTTTTTGTTTTTTTACTTATTTTTAAAAATATTTTATTTATTTATTTGCCCGGAGAAAGAGAGAGCACCCACAAGCAGGGGGAAAGGCAGGCAGAGGGAGGGGCAGACCTCCCACTGAGCAGGGAGCCCAATATGGGACTCCATCCCAGGACCCTGAGATCATGACCTGAGCCAAAGGCACACACTTTACCTACTGAGGCTCTCAGGCATCTAAAGGATGAACTTTTTAAAAGCAAGTTTACTCTGTGCTACTTTTAAGTTAGCGTTTGAGTGAATAAGAAGATGTCTCACTGTAAATAACATTTTTATTCTTGTATAGAAAAGTCTGCTTGTTTGATACAGTAAGATTTGTATCCTTCTCTTTTATAAGAAATAGCCCCAGAATCAGAAGCAAAATAAATAAATAAATAAATAAATAAATAAAGTAAAAACAGGAAGAAATTAAACTATTCTTAACATGTAGCCAAATGCCTAAAACCAAACGCCTGAGTATAAAAATTTTCAGAGTTCATTCTTTTTCTCTATTTGTATTCCTTTTAAAGGTTACATTCCTTGCCCCAACTCTTTTTTCTTTTTTCTTATATAGAAAAGGGCACACAACTTTGTCCATATCTGAGCAGTAGTTCCTGGTAAGCCCTCTGATCAGATGCCAGCCATTTGATTTTAAAATAAATAACTCTTCCCCATAGTAATCTTTTCTTGATTAAAAAAGAAGTTTAGAAGAAGAAAACAATAGATTTGTTCACCTCCATGAGCCTTGAGTGATATGGCTTAGTAGTTGTGTTGCGTCTATAAATACATCTTTTGGCAACTGAGAAAATCACTTTTCTTCTGTTCACTTTAGAAATTATAAGAGCCCTTTGCAATTTAAACTCCAAGGAAATAATCATTCTGAGGACCTTGATGGACAAACCAACTTCTCTAGCCCCTGCCTTTTTAATCTAAATCTTTCTGTCAAGATCTGATAGATTCTGTCAACCTTGATGACTGTCTTGGAATATAACTCCAAAGTTACTCTCAGCATTTTATTTGCAAAAGCACAAATTTCAGAGGCTTTTGATTTTTTTGGAAAGTGGCTGAATTCTTCACTCTAGACTTGGAACGTTGCTGTGTGGAGCTCCACATTGGAAATGCAAAGGCGTATCTCCTCTAATCACTGCCTTTACCACCATTGGCAGGGAATTAACTTTAGCTCTTAGTGGTTGGGATTGATCCTTTCAATTTCTAAATCTTTTTCTTTTGCTTTCTGACTTAGAAGCTCATTTAACTGAAAGAATATTTTCCACTTTATAAATTTCAGTCCATCATATTCTTTCTCACTAGAGGATTGCAAATGTGAAGGTACATGAATAAAAATGCTACATTAATTTATTTCAGTCATTTATCTTAATGGAGTAGAAACTAAGGCAGTTCCAAACAAATTGAAAACAAAAACAAAGTAAAGAAAATTAAAAAAAAAAACAGGTTAAGTAAGTGGATGTCAACACATTTAAACTGTAATTATATAATCAGATGCCTTATTTTGGCATGAATAACTAGACAAGATATTTGGAAGGTTTTGATATGCTATTAACTCTTAAGAATGTGACAGGTGGCATATGGTATGATGCCTTCTTGTGCCCTGGGCTTTGTCTACAGTGGCAGAAGGCTGGAAAAGTAAGCATTCATGGGTTCTATCAATGAGTAAATCACTGCAGAAATCGGCAAGCCTGAATAGTTCTGCCTCCTCTCCCCCAAAAGGCTTTCCTCATCTTCTTCACATTTTATTGTCAGAAATATTCTATTAACTAAATCTTTTTCTCCTCAGACTTACACTTTGATATTTAAGAAGTCTATTCTAAAAAGACAAAAACTAATGGTATAATCTTAAGAGTTCAAAAGAAACTTGTCAATTAACCAAACCCCTTTTTATCTATCTATCTATCTATCTATCTATCTATTTAGTTATTTTTTAATTAATACATAATGTATTATTTGCCCCAGGGGTACAGGTCTGTGAATCATCAGTCTTACACAATTCACAGCACTCACCATAGCACATAGCCTCCCCAGTGTCCATCACCCAGCCACCCTATCCCTCCCCACCAAAGTAGGAAAACTGAGAATTAGAGAAGTCACACACATCTAGGTTGAAGGTTAGGCTCGGTACAGACCTTAGGTCTCCCTCATTTCCTACCTCAAAACCAGGCTCACATACCATTTATTGCATTTTCTTCATATGAATAACTTTTAAAAATTTTATGTCCACTTTAGGTAAGATAAATGTTTGCTAAAGACAGATTTTTTTTTAATCAACCTAAATAGAACCAAGTTCTCAAGAGTAACAATTAAAATTTACATGAAGCCTGGAAAATGTTCATTTTCTTTTTTTTAAGAGTTAATTTATTTGAGAGAGACTGAGAGAGTTCGGTGGAGGGGGCAGAGGGAGAGGGACAAGCAGACTGCACTCTGAACATGGAGCCTGATACAAGGCTCAATCCCATGACCCCGAGATCATGACTTGAGCTGAAATCAAGAGTCAGATGCTCCACTGGCTGAGCCACCCAAGTGTCGCTAAAATGTTCATTTTCTTCTTTTTTAAGATTTTTTAAATTTATTGTTTTATTTATTTGAGGGAGAGAGAGTAAGTGAGAGAGAGAACACCAGCAGGGAGGGGGAGAGGGAGAAGCAGACTCCCTGCTGAGCAGGAAGCCCAATGCTGGGCTTGATCCCAGGAATCCAGGAACATGACCCATGACCTGAGCCCAGGCCAGACGTTTAACCAACTGAGCCACCCAAGTGCTCACCCAAGTGTTCATTTTCAATACCAAAGTATTATAAATATTTCACAAAAGTAAGTTGGGAAATTTTAATATCAATATTTGTCAATATTTTAATTTTTAGTATTCTTTATGAATCTACAAAATATTCAAGTAAGAAGGTAATTTCAATACATAATTCATTGCTGCTTTGCCATGATGTTCAGCACTTGCATTCAAGGGGCCATAAAGTATAAGAAGTTATCTTGTATCACACAAAATTGTCACCTGAATGGTGTTAATGCCTCATAAACACTACTAGAGTACAAAAAAATAGCCTATCAGGTTATTGAATTTGCTTTCAACCAAATGCTGAATAACTCATCAGCTGCATGGCAATGCCTACAAGATATATGAACTAACTATCCCCTCAACTGAACCACTTGTTACCACTTCAGTAATATTTTAATCTCTGTAATGAATCATGAAATCTATATTTTAAAAAATTATTTGAATGACATTCGGCAGTATTCACATCACAAGCTTAAATTAAGCATTCTCCAACACATCCATAAAATAGAGGTAAAATACATCACCAGGCCAAACAGGATACATGGGAAAAAAGAAAAAATAATTGCCTGAGAACATTATGTGAAGGAGCAGAATAAAAATGTTGTAGCCAAGTGGCAGGGAGAGAAATCTGAACTGGATTTTTAGAAGTATATCCATCTTCTAAGAATGGGATAATATCTACTCAGATCTTTTCTTAAAAATGGGAGAATGAAGAATTCTTATTAGGAGTATGGAAATAAATTTAGAAGGACCAATCATTGATATTTTAACACTGCACATATTTAAAGTGTATGGTTTAATCAGTTATGACATAGGTATATGCCCATGAATTCATCACTACAATCAAGATCATCTCATATATATTTAGTTATTTATATTTTATATATATATCCCCAAAATTTTTTTAATTAACATATAATGTATTATTAGTCCCAGGGGTACAGGTCTGTGAATCGCCAGGTTTACACACTTCACAGCACCCACCATAGCACATACCCTCCCCAATGTCCATAACCCCACCACCCTTTCCCTCTCCCCCTCCCCCCGGCCACCCTCAGTTTGTTTTGTGAGATTAAGAGTCTCTTATGGTTTGTCTCCCTCCCGATCCCATCTTGTTTCATTTATTCTTTTCTTGCCCCCCAAACCCCCCACGTTGCCTCTCCACTTCCTCATATCAGGGAGATCATATGATAGTTATCTTTCTCTGATTGACTTATTTCGCTAAGCATGATACCATCTAGTTCCAACCACATCATCGCAAATGGCAAGATTTCATTTCTTTTGATGGCTGCATAGTATTCCATTGTGTATATATACCACTTCTTCTTTATCCATTCATCTGTTAATGGAAATCTTGGTTCTTTCCATAGTTTGGCTATTGTGGACTTTGCTGCTATAAACATTCGGTGCACGTGCCTCTCACCAAATGTTTTTTAGTGCCCCTTTATAGTTCCTTCTATCCCTACAACGCTTTCACCCCTTTCCCAGTTGAAAGTACCACCAGGAAGAATCCAAATGCCCATCAACAGAGAATGGATAAACAATTATGATAACCATACAATAGAATGCCATCCTATGATAAAAATGAGCAAGTGATAGATACAAGGATTAAACTCAAAAGTTATGCTCAGTGAAAATTCAAACAAAAAGAGTACATGCTGTATGACTCCACTTATATAAAATCTTAAGAAATGGAAACTCTTCTATAGTGACAAAAAATGAAATGATAATATTTAATTAGCTTTTTTGGTAAGGTGTGTGAGGTGTTTAAGAATTCAGTTTCAAATTCCTCAGTTCCTAGTCCAGACAAAACAAAATAAAACAGAATGAAAAGCCCTTAGTACCTAACTATAGCAAGTTTAATAATTCCTTTAGAGATAATATAGGTTCTCACAAAAATCTGACAGGGAGAAGATAAAATCAGATGAACATATGTGCAAGTTTTAGTCACACACTGGCTCTCCATTTGTTGATGGCTTCTTTCTGCAAATTTGTCTTCTACCAAAGAACATATCTGCATCATAGCTCTTTCATTTCTTTTCCCTTTATTCTCCCATTGAGAGGCTATATAATTACAATCATATTTTGCATATGGCATAAGTTTTCACATTGTTTCTCCTGTTTCTAACTTCTGCAGTAAAATAAAAAGGGAGAAATGTCTTCGAAAATTTACTTATGAGGAAACAAGAATCTTAGCTCTTAATTTAATAGTTTAATATACTTGTTACTTGATTACTCATTGGAATTCATAGTTAGCTCTTAAGGACACACTTAGGTTCTTGATTTTTTTCCCTCCATATTAGAAAAGACAATTTATGCATAAGTTGGTGAAATTAAATTTGATTTAGTTCAATGGGGACACAAGAAAGTAGAAAATTTCCTACATTTAAATTTTGAGTATTGAAGAAACATGACCTGGTTTCTTTCTGAATCAATTGTTCTTCATTGATGAGCAAATTGAATGCTTAGACATTGCTAAACATCCTGTGAAATAATGATATCTTACTCGCGTGTTTCAACATACAGATTTGGTCATTAAAGACAGATGACTAGAGCACTGACCTTAGACTATCCAGGTTTTCATGAAAATATTAACTAAATGGACAACAGAAGAATTGACCTAATCAACAAATAATTAAACCTTTACAAATTCATGTTTGATTATATGACTGGCTTGATCAAATAATGAATTAATTTAAGGCAGATAGGTTAAAAAGGAATATTTTCTGGAAATGCTATCACACAAACATATACACACATAAATCTTCTGGAAGTTTTGTTAAAGAACCAAAATAGTTTGTGTGAGTCTGGATAGCCTTTTTAGTTTAGAACCTATAAAAACTGATCCTTGCCATTTCGTTATTAATAAAATGTACAATGTTCGAAATCATTCCTAATCACCTTTCAAGTTTGTGGTTACTTTGAGTGAATGATATTTTCTGTCCAATATTAATACCATTTGTAAGAATATTTTTTCAATGAAACATTATAGAATAAATAAGGTCACATTGCAATTAGTGAAAGGCACTAGGAAGTAGCACAGGTTTTATATTAAATAAAAAATAAAGTGATCTTGGGGCGCCTGGGTGGCTCAGTGGGTTAAAGACTCTGCCTTCGGCTCAGGTCATGATCCCAGGGTCCTGGGATCGAGCCCCACATCGGGCTTTCCACTCAGCAGGGAGCCTGCTTCTCCTCCTCTCTCTCTCTCTCTCTCTCTGCCTGCCTCTCTGCCTACTTGTGATCTCTATCTATTAAATAAATAAATAAAATCTTAAAAAAAAAAGTGATCTTGAGACTATTTGTCATGACCCCTAAGGAATATTTTCACATGACTGTAGTGGAATTTAATTTTATTTACTCATTCGTAAAGACTATTTATTATTTATCTGACAGGTCAATTCCTAAATGTTAAAAAGTGATAAACTTTCAAACTACATTTTTTATAGAGTAATAGAAATGTAACAGAAAACATCTAAAGCTTTTTTTCAATAACAAAAAAAAAAAGTACATAAAAAAATTAGTCCATCTGTACTTGTGCCAAAGTCAGAAATCCAAAAGCCACGGTAGCAAAAGGCCAGGTCAGAGAGCCAGCTCAGCTCACCATCTGTAGCAGAAAGCAGAGCCTATTTACAGAAAAGAAAATGCATGTTTAATGCAAAGAACATTATTTCCAACAAGGAACTTATATGGAATATGGCGCCATGGGGAGTTTGGAAATAAAAGAGTCAGCAATAAAGGGTACCAGTATCCTCATAGGAGCATGATTAAAGGCCTGACCTGACCGAAGCTTCCACTTGTTTCTGCATTGAGTTTTTTCCCTTTAGTTTGCAACACAAAGACAGGTCCCATAGGAAGAAAAACCTGTCATGGACACAGACACAGCACATCACTCAGGTACAGATAACTACATCTCTTCCCTGTGGGAAGAAATTCTCTTTATTGGACTTTGTGGGCCCATTCTTTATTTACTGACATTGTTTGGGTGGCTGTTATGGGAGGCGTGGCTCCCCCTTCCCTTTCAGAGCCAAAGTTTTTTTGGTATGGTCCTCAAGGACTCTCTCCCCTTCTCCTTCTCCTTCCCCCCAGACAGGTCTACTCTAACCAGCCTGTTGCTTGTCCTTAACTGTCACAATATATCACATTCAAATCCAGTGCTGTGTTCTTCGATTTGCTGTTAAACTCTGTAAAAAACAAAGTGAAAAACAAACTCCCTAACCTAGGAAATAGACCCAGAGCTACCAAGCAAAAAGCAATCTGAGGCTGGTGTTATGCCAAGTATTTCGTATGGTGTGTTTCCATACTGAGTACAGTGGCCCTCTGTTAGTTGCTGTTATCTTCTGCTCCTGTCTTATCGTTGAAGGCGCACAGCCATTTGGAGTTGCTGAGTGCCCTATGTGCAGGAAGAACAGAGCTTGGGTTTATACGCAGGCTTCCTGACATGGAACTATGCTCCTAATCACAAGATCATATTGCCTCCCCCATTTTTAATAGTTTCAAAACAGAGGCTATCCTAGACATCATTCCTGCTTTGCCATTCCATTTTGCCCACTTCATTAGTGGGCAAACCATTAGACTGTATTTTATACATTCCCATACATTCTCTGTCTCTATAATTATATGACTGCTGTATGGTGCCTGGAGATGTATGAGGTGCTTTTAATGTTTGAACTTATTTAATTATTACAATTATTGCGTGAGAATGACATTTTTAGCCTTGTTTTACAGAAGTTAAGTAATGCAGTGAAGGGCCCTGGAATTTACAAAAGGTCGAGTTAGGATTAAGACTCCTAACTCCAACCCCTTTACCTCTTAAATGCTTTTACTCTTCATTATGTGAAGTGCTCCCTTCTTTCCCTCGTGTTTTACCTCCAGTGGCTAACTATACATTCTTTTAGTCTAGGGATAATACCTTTTGGGTCTTTTGCAGTTCCTGTGACACCAAATGCACCAACAGGAATACAGTAAGAACTTAATAAATATTTATTTCTAATCTTTGAATTCCTGTCCTGGTCTTTAGATCTCCAGCTGAGACAAATTTACTACAAAATGTGTGGACTCCTGAAAAATATCCCATGACAAAAGATTTCCTGTTGAGTAACACTGAGAAGAACTCCGTCAGTAGGAAATGTCAAGGTCAAGGTGATTCATATGCAATGTAAATATTGTTGACCTTTCTATATTTTCAAGTCTCCACAAATAAACTTCAAATCATGACAATCCTAAAAGGACTACATTCCCTTTTACTCCCCACCCCCCCCACATAGCCTTTAGCTAAAAGGAAAAATTGCCTAGGACTAAGGAAAATATTTATGACTTACCACTTTTCTCCCCTCGAGGATATTATTTTAAAATTCTACTTTGCATTGCCACGAACTTTATTCATTCCTTCTCACTAGCCTTCTGTCTCACTCTTCCATGGGAGAACATGGGTTCTTCTATTTACCCCATGTATCTCTTTTCTCTTTCTTCTTCCATGTCTTTGTCCATATTCCTCATCTAGGTTTTACTTCTTTTTTTCCTGTCTCTTGGCATTCTTCCCTACACAAAAATCCAAAGTAAAGCCATTGTGATATTTGGGCATTCAGTAAATGACAAGGGATGCTCCTGTCTGAGTCTTTGCTGCTGCTCCTAGGGAATGCCTAATGTATTTATTTCGAAGTTTAAGAGCATTGTTGTTTTTTATCAGGGAAGGTTTTGTTTTCTCTTTATATTATAGAGAAGACTTGTCTCTGCTGAAAGGGATATAAATGTCCCCTACATCACCGCAGCTAATAAAAAAATAGACATTTGCTGAAATGCAGCCATGAATAAGGATGCAGATTCCAGCCAGAGGATTTAAGAAGACGGCAGTCAGTCAGACTTTTCTGTGGCATAATGGATGGAGGGGAAACAGTCTATAGGAATCCAATTTTTTTAAATCATTAAAAAAATGTGCCCTGCTGGGGTGCCTGGGTGGCTCAGTGGGTTAAAGCCTCTGCCTTCGGCTCAGGTCATGATCTCAGGGTCCTGGGATGAGCTCCCCATTGCATCTGGCTCTCTGCTCAGCAGGGAGCCTTCTTCCTCCTCTCTTCCTGCCTCTCTGCCTACTTGTGATCTCTGTCAAATAAATAAATAAATAAATCTTTTAAAAAAATGTGCCCTTCTCCTCTCCATCTCATGTGTTGAGGGAAACTGGGGGGGGAGATGAACCATGAGAGACTATGGACTCTGAAAAATAACCTGAGGGTTTTGAAGGGGCGGGGGATGGAAGGTTGGGGGAGCCTGGTGGTGGGTATTATGGAGGGCACGCATTGCATGGAGCACTGGGGGTGGTGTAAAACTATGAATTCTGTTACGCTGAAAAGAAATTTTAAAAAATGAGAAAAAAAATGTGCCCTGCTTTAGAAGTTCAAAGTGAACTCAGACTTTGGGTGAACACTCTGAAACAAGAAGCAGAAAGTCCAAGAGAGATGTTTTTGGGAAAATAATCACAAGGAGTGTACAGAGGAACAACATAGACAGGAACATCATTCTGATTGTAGCTACTTATCAGAAATAATACCAGTTGGAAAAGAAGAGGAAATGGGGGGTATGAACCACATCCTCCTTAAAGTTTGGGGGGGCTTCTTGTTTATTAGTATATAGAGTAAAATCTGCATTTTTCACATCACAAAATGTAGGTTCATTCATTCTCAGCAATACTTTACGTACTTTCTTAAACTCCAGAATTAAAGAGCCCATCGAGTATTATTCATTTTTATATGTAAAAGTCAAATCCAAGATTATCAATTTAGACTCATTATAAAATTCTGTCATAATAGGCTTATTCTGCTTAGGTATGTAACAGCATGGATAGTTCCCTTCTCTAAATACACATAGCACTTTAAATCCCCACCAAATGATTATATATCCCTTTGTGTTATAGCTTGCAGTTTATGAATTAATTCTATCCCCTCAGGTGGTCTGAGAGTCTTTGAAAACAGGAATTTTGTGTTACAAACAGGAATTGTGTGTTACATTATCTTGTACAAAGATAA
>PISX010013419.1:0-56873 GCA_004024625.1 Mellivora capensis | reverse complement strand
TGTTCCCAAGGATGGTGCGTTTCTGCCTGCGTTCCCCCAAACTTCTCAAACATAAGTGGGGGTGATAAGTCCGAAGCTGCCTGCCTCCCAGCGCAGCTGTGAGGGTAAAAATGGATGATGGGTGGGGGGCATGAAAGGATTTTGTAGCTCTCAGGGCCTTGTGAATGTCAGGTATCAGTGTGACAACAGGGTGCTGTCGTTCCTAATCAGGGGGCCGTTTGTAGAACAGTTCCTTTAGGACCCCAGAGGAATTAGGACTTCAGGCAGTGACTGGTGATGGGGGGACAAGTGGAGGTATCACTGGGTTCAGGCATTTCTACTCCATACAATTCCCAGCTGCTTTGCTTTTTCTAGGAAGGATTTTTAAAACAAACAAAGAAATTATTGCAGACTAACAAAATTACATTGTGCAGGTTTCCAAAACAATTAAACACTGTGACTAATGGCAGGTGTGCTGTACAGGTGTTGTTCTGCATTTAACTACTGATCCCAGCTCCCCTTAAGAGCTGGCCCTGGACCTTTCAGACACAGCCAGCTGAATGGGTTGTTGTCTTTGCTCTGCTCCTGTGATAATTCATTTACTCATTTGTTTCTGAGGCAACTAGTATTTACTAACTGCTCAGCACACACCTGGCACTGTGCTAGACATGGGGGTCAAAAAGATGAATAAAACACACACCTCTCAGGGTTGCCTAGGTGGCTAGTAGGTTATGGGATCGAGCCCCACATCGGGCTCCTTGCTCGGCTTGGAGTCTGCTTCTCCCTCTGCCTTTGCCCTCTCTCCCCCAGCTTGTGTGAGCATGCTCTCTCTTTCTCTCAAATAGATAAAAATCTTATAAACAAAGCAAAACAAAACACACACCTCTCGAGGGTCTTGGCTACGGGCTAGGAAGCTTCTTTAGGATAAATGCTCCCCTGAGGCTGTAAGCTGGGGTCCCCACCTACACTGATGCTGAGATCCCCGAAGGGGTCTGGTGTGTGGGGGGTAGCTTTCAAGATGTGGTGGTTTAGTAGTGGATAAGCATGGGTCCCATCAGACTCAGTATCTGTGTAAAAACTCATATCCTGATGCTCAGAGATCTTAGTATGTTAGGCCTGGGGTTGGACTCAGGAGTCAGACTTCTATAAAGCTACTGGAAAGCCAGGTTTATAACCCCTTCTCTAGTCTGTGGCTGGGATAGGCCCGTGGAGACAAGTCAGTGGATTTCAAGATGTCTGGCTTGTGGACTAGTGGAAGAGGGTGGCTCAGAGCAGCCTGCTACCCGCACCTTGCTGGAGTAGGACACACAGAGCTGGGTCTGTGCCCTGTGTTCTCTGGCCTGACAGAGCTCTGCGGACTGGCTGGCCTGGCTTGACTGAATTTTGGAAAAGCGGTTTATTCCTTGGCCAAACATCACCAGAAAGATTCGCTTCAGGCAAGAAAGCAGCTCTGTATCTATGGCAACATTTCCAAAAGTATGTTCTGGAAACATGAATTCAAAGTAATTTATAAATATTAATGCATAAGTATTAATTACACATGTAAAGAGAAAGAGAGAAGAAGAGATATTGACTCATGATCGATTCAAATTAAGATAACACTGCTGTAAAATTAAAGTTGTTTTTTTTTTTTAAAGTAGCTACTCAGATTTTGATAAGATGACTTTCCAGGTGGAGTGGTGTTGCATTCAGCATTTCCCAAGTGTATTTGGCCGTGGAGCTCTTTTTGTGAACCATCTCTTCTCTTCACACTAGGGTTCTGGGGAGCATTAGTTTGGAAGAAACTTTAAAAAAATTTTTTTTCATGTTTTTAAGATTTTATTTATTTGTCAGGGGTGGGGGAGAAAGAGAGCGAGTGAATACAAGCAGGGGGAGTGGCAGGCAGAGGGAGAAGCAGGCTCCCCGCTGAGTAAGGAGCCTGATGTGGGACTTCATCCCAGGAGTCTGGGATCAGGACTTGAGTGGAAGGCAGATGCTTTACCAACTGAGCCACCCAGGTGTCCCTGAAAGAAACTTCTTTTCAGTTTCCCCGTTTTTCCTCTCCATCTATGTCCAACACAAAGAGGACAAATTGGTGAGAACTCAAACCAGGCTGGCACTCTTTTTTTTTTTTTAAAGATTTTTTAAAATTTTAGGGGCTCCTGGGTGGCTCAGTGACTTAAAGCCTCTGCCTTCGGCTCAGGTCATGATCCCAGGACCCCGGGATCATGACCTGAGCTGAAAGCAGAGGCCTTAACCCACTGAGCCACTCAGGCGCCCCTAAATAAATAAAATCTTTAAAAAAAAAAAGATTTTTAAAATTTTATTTGAGAAGGAGAGAAAGAGTACAGTCAGGAGGAACGGCAGACAGGGGGAGAGGGAGAAGCAGGGTCTCCCTGAGCAGGGAGCCCAATCCAGGGCTTCCATCCCAGAACCCCAGGATCATGACCCGAGCCAAAGGCAGACGCTGAACTGACTGAGCCACCCAGGAGCCCCTAGGCTGGCACTCTTAACTAGAGTGATAGCACCCCTGAGGGAATGAAATTGGTTTTTGAAGAGTGAAAAAGCCTTATTTTTTATAGATAATGCACAGATATCCAGGTAGTAATAAAGATACAGGGTATGTATCTGTGGTATTGAATTTCATGGGGCAGGGAGCATTTGGGGAGGAAAATGTCCAAAGAGGCTCCTTAGAAGAGCAATGCTGAGGAATGCTGACAGACTTCCAGCCAGTCAGACAGGGATTGGGGGACAGCTCGGCCACTGTGTGACCTTGAGGTAAGGCATTTACCTCTTTGGGCTTCAGATTCTTTACCTGGGAAATGGAGGTTCTCACCACCTCATGTTATCTCCGTGAGCTTTACAGAAGGTGTTTAAAAACAGAGGCTGAGGGACGCCCGGGTGGCTCAGTTGGTTAAGCAGCTGCCTTCGGCTCGGGTCATGATCCCAGGGTCCTGGGATCGAGTCCCACATCAGGCTCCTTACTTGGCAGGGAGCCTGCTTCTCCCTCTGCCTGCCACTCTGTCTGCCTGTGCTCGCTCACTCTCCCTCTCTCTCTGACAAATAAATAAAATCTTTAAAAAAAAACAACACACAAAAAAAACAGAGGCTGAAGGCATTACCTTTAGGTCTGAAACTTTGCTATCCCTTGGAGATTGCCACGGAGTTGGCTTGATTAGCTTTTTGGGCTTTTCTGCCTTTAGGCTATAGACAGAAGCATAAAGCTACATGAAGCTTGGTGCAGCCAGATCTAAGGAAACAAAAATGGGAAAATACTATTTTAAAGAGTGTAAGGTACACAAAGAAGCAGTATCACCGGGGAAGAGGGGGACCCCAGCAAGTCAGGGGTAGCTGTAGGACTGCCTGCTGGGCACGCCATTGTGCCCCTGGGTAGCAGGGTCCGGGCCCCGGGGGAGTAGCTCCTTCATCTTGCAGGCCCTGTCTGCTGGGTGTCCAAGGCTGGGACAGACACCGAGGTGGGTGGGGCAGGACGCAGGAAATGTCCGCTACACCTAAAAATAGTGTGGGAGGGAACAGGAAACAGAAACTTTGGGCCAGCATGGAAATGCTTTCTGAATTATCAGGAAATCAGGATTAAGAGCTGTGGGGGCAGACACCACCCTGTGGCAAATCTGCAGTTCCCTGTGAGTCCTCTCCATGGAAGAAAATGGAGGAAGCCAGACTTGGGCTCGGGTGGGGAACGGGGACAGACTGGGAAAGCATTAGGTTCAGTCTTTTGCTGCATTAGTAACACAGCATATCTGTACCACCTTGATCGTTAATTGCATGGAGGGCTAGGTCTTTCCTAGGGTAGCCAGACTAAAGGGCTCCTCAGGACATGGAAATGTGAGTTTTAAAACCAGGGAAGCAGGGGCACCTGGGTGGCTCAGTGGGTTAAGCCTCTGCTTTCGGCTCAGGTCATGATCTCAGGGTCCTGGGATGGAGCCCAATGTTGCGGGGGGGAGGGGAGGGAAGAAGCAGGGAGCCTGCTTCTCTCTCTCCCTCTGCTTGCCTCTCCCATCCCTCTTTATTTCAAATAAGTAAAATATTAAAATTTTTAAAAAAGATTTTATCTATTTATTTGACAGAGAGAGAGACAGCAAGAGAGGGATCACAAGCAGGGGGAGTGGGAATGGGAGAGGGAGAAGCATGCTTCCCACAGAGCAGGGAGCCCGATGTGGGGCTCGATCCTAGGACCTTGAGATCATGACTGGAGCTGAAGGCAGACACCTAACTACTGAGCCACCCAGGTGGCCCTCAAATAAATAAGATCTTAGAAAAAAAAAATCCCAGGACCTGGACTGCAGTCAGACCAATTAGACTCTCAGCGTGGGACCCAGGCATCTGCATTTTATTTATTTTATTATGTTATGTTATTGATTTTATTTTCTTACTTGAGAGAGAGCCAGTGCGCATGAACAGGTAGGAGGAGCAGAGGGAGAAGCAGACTCCCACTGAATAGGGAACCTGATGTGGACTCCATTCCAGGACTGTGGGATCATGACCTGAGCTGAAGACAGACGCTTAACCGACTGAGCCACCCAGGTACCCCCAGGCGTCTGCATTTTTCTTTTTAAAAATTTTAAAAATTTATTTGAGAGAGAGAGAGCACTTGAGAGAGAGCAAAGCAGTGGGAGGGAGAAGTAGGGGGAAGGAGAAGCAGGCTCCCTGTTCACTGATACTCGGCTTGATCTTAGGAACCCAGTATCAGATGCCTAGGGACCTGAGCCACCTAGGCGCCCCCAGGCATCTGCATTTAAAAAAAAAACAACTCTCTAGGTGGGTGATTTCTGTGTGCAGCTAAAGCTGAGAATTAGGGCTTTACTGTGGATCAAGTATCACCTGGGGCATGTTTTCCAGGCTTCCCCCCCAGAGATTCTCAGTGCATGATCTGCAGTGGAAGCTGGGGATGTTTCTCTTAAAGCTAAGTCAACAGTGATACCCATGCAAGGGTTGCCCAGGGCACACTTCGAGAAAGAAACACTGGTCTAGAATCTTATGGATCTGTTAGCTTTGAATAGAAGTGGATGTTCTGATCAATTAAAACATTTATTCAGGGTGCCTGGGTGGCTCAGTGGGTTAAGCCTCTGCCTTCAGCTCAGGTCATGATCTCTCGATCCTGGGATCGAGGCCCCCATTGGGCTCTCTGCTCAGCAGGGAGCCTGCTTCCTCCCCCTTCTCTCTGCCTACTTGTGATCTCTCTCTCTCTCTCTGTCAAATAAATAAATAAAATCTTTAAAAAATTAAAGAAAACACCATTTATTCAACACCTACACACTGAAGGACTATAGGGGTTCCAGAGGTGACTCAATCAAGGTCCTACTTCTAAAGGCAGTTAACTTCTGATGAGCAAGACAGACACACTTTAGGGCAGCTAGTGACAAGTCATCCCTGTAGAAAAAAAATCTAGGATTGAACCAATGAACAGCATTGGGTTGAGTACCAGAATTCCTTGGCTGTTATCACAACCTTATATTAATGAGCTATGTGTGCAGCCATTGGAAAATGGTCCCTGTTTGCTCGTCCTCATCTTCTTTAGCCATAAATTGCAAGGTTTGGACGACCTGATTTCTAAGGTTCTGCTTCATCTGAAGCTGATTGTGAACCTGGCCAGCACATCTTGTTTGGAGAGCAGAGTATGTAGGGCTCTGGACAAGCATGGGGATGCTATGGGCAAACTTCTTGTATTCTGTGAGTATGTAAAAGCACTTTTTGCTAAAAAGAAAACAGGGTTGCCTGGCTGTAGAACATGTGACTCTTGATCTCAGGGTCATGAGTTCAAGCCCCACAGGGGGTGCAAATGTCCCTTATTAAAAAAAAAAGAGAGAGAGAACACATTTGCCTGGGGAGAAGAGAGTTAAACTCATAGGGTCCCACGTGGAGGTCCCTGTAGGGACCTAGGTGCACCTGAGTTGACTATAGCATTTGTTGCAGATGGAGAAGGAGAGAACAGAGCCTTCCAGCAGGTGTTCTAGCTTGCTAAGGCTGCCATAACAAAGTACCACACACTGGCTGGCTTGAACAACAGAAATTTCTTTGGAGATCAAGGTGTGGGACCATGCTCCTTCAGAAGGCGCTAGGGAAGGATCTGTTCCAGGCCTTTCTCCTAGCTTCTAGTAATTGCTTGGTTTGTGGAAGCCTTAATGCCAGTCTTCATATGGAGTTCTCCCAGTGTTCAAATTTCTCCTTTTTATAAGATTATCAATCATGTTGGATTGGGGGCCCAGCTTACTCTTCCGTAATGATTCACGTTAACTAATTAGATCTGCAATGACCCTATTTCCAAATAGCTCACATTCTGAGGAATTTGAAGTTAGGACTTCCACACAGGAAATTGGGGTGGGGGGGGACAATTCAACCCACAACAGTGGGGATGCACTAACAATAGCAGTTAAGCAAATTCAATTACTGGAGAAGGCTCAGAGGTTCAAAATGATATTGCTTGCAGACCTACAATTTATTACAGCATAGCAACATCATCAAAGCTGAGATACCATCATGGCCAGGGGCTACTCACGGCAAGGGGCCTCGAGAAGGCAAGTCCCAGCTCCTGTTTCCTCCCTCTGTTAAGGTCCGTGGCAGGGCATGCTCTTGCAGATCAGGAACTACCAGTGGGTGCATGGAACACTTCAGAGCCCCAGAGTCTTGGCCTGGGTTTCTTATAAGTTGTCATGCAAGCATATCCTCACTATATAATCACCTCCAAATGGCAGAGCCTCTGGGTGGGTGGCGGTACTCATCTAGACCAGGTGCAAATCATCAATCTCATTGCTACCAAAGCACAATTCAGACAAGTTCGTACAAACTACCCCAAACTCCTCGGGGGCATTGTTATAGAGCACCAGTATTAATCAGTGTGCTCATGCCTCAACCGGGGTCAGTCCCAGGTGAATCCCAGACCTGCTGGAATTTACCCTTATAGCCTGGGGGGGTGAAAGGAGATCACACAAGTGACCCTCTTCACTAGGTACTGAGTTCCTCCTTACATATTTCAATATGTGTGAAATTCACATGGACCTTAAGAAGAAGAATCTGAGGCTGTTTGAGAGGCCAGGCCTTTCTGTTCCCTTTGTCACTGGCCTTGGTTTGGGGGCTGGTGGTTTAAATTTTTTATTTTTATTTTGTTTTAGTAATCTCTACACCCAACATGGGGCTTGAACTTTTGACTCCTCCAGCTGAGCCAGCCAGGTACCCCTGGGGGCTGGTGGTTTAAATCTAACTTTCATGTGCATGCTTTTTAGGTCTTCTGTAGCTCTAGCTACTAGGGTCCCCTCTTTCTTCTTGCTGCTTTCCTGAACTACTGTCCAGGCATTTTTGGTCCAAGATGTCCTCAGCATATGGTATGTGGGACAGAAGCTTCCATGCCTGCCCTCTGGGACTTTGGCTGACAGTTCCTTGCTGTCACAGGGAAGTGGGCATGAAGAGAAGCCCACTGATGTGTGCCTGGTGGCCTGAGTAGGTGCCGATGGGTTATTGCCCATGCTCATTTAGCTTTGGGAGGGCCATCCAAAACTGAGTACGGAGAGCCTGGGCAGCTCTTGGGAGCAGGAACAAGAATGAGTTGGAGTCTTGGTTCAGTTGGCTGATTGTCTGTAGGAAGCAGCATGCTAAGGGCTCAGATAGGCAGTAAGAGCACCAAATTCCAGGTCTAGGGGAAGCCGAGGGTCCACCTGATTTTTATAGCCATTTCTTCTATGTGGAGGTAGAGCAGGAACCAGAATTGGGAGTGAAGCTTGCAGAGTGAGGTAAATACTGGAACGAGTAGAGTGAGATAGCTGGGAAGGCTGACGGGTGCTGAGTCTCCAGAGGCTCTCCGTAATTTCCAGCCCACCAGGAACAACCCAGACCTTGAGACCTGGCTGAATCTGCAGAGATGGCAAGGGTTAGGGTTAGGGTTAGCCCTGAGACAAAGGGCAGAGAAGAGTGAGGCCTCAGTGGGGTTTCCTGGCAGTGCTGAAGCAGTGTTAGAGGTGAAAGATGCGAGGAGCCAGAGTGAGGAGAGGAGGACTCTTGCTTCTTCTGGGAAACTTGCAGCCCCCGCTGAGGGGTCTGCCTGATCTCCCTGGGTCCCCAGCTCCACCCACCCATGTTTTCTCTGCCTCTACTTCTTGGTGTCTGTAGCTTAGTCTTATTTTATAAAGTCGGCCTCTGTTCACCTCCTCCCCTAACCCGGACAGACACAAGCCATGGTGCTTATGAATTTGTTTTGTGTTCAGGAAGATCAAAGTAACAACAAGGGCATTAAAAAGGGATTGGAAAAGTACATAGGTTTAGGCAGTCCCTGGGTAATTTTGCGTCTCCCTCAGTGGGGTGAGTGATCGTCCGTGAAGTGTGTGTATAGATGGTGTAATAGTTTTGGACAAGTAGCTTTGTGGTAGGTAATGATGATTATTTATGTGTTCTATGCCTGCTTTATAGTTTAGGGGTTTCTTGAGTAATCAGTATGCTCATTTGCCTGTTTTATGTGACTTAAGAGTAAAATTTTACAATTTTAAACAGTTATGGAGGCTTGAGTTCTAGAAGCTTTGCATTTGATGAGCTTTTCATTATGTGTATGATTCACATGAAGCTGGGACCTTACTTAGTTTTAAGGGGACATTGGAAAGGCTGCTGAACTAGGCAGGTCCCTATTAGCCATGTGACCTTGAGCAAAGCACTTCTCTAAGCCTCAATTTCTTCCATCTGTGCAATGAAGAGAATGTATTGTCTACTTTCTAGGACTAATGGCAACAGTGTATGTGAAAGTCCTTTTTGAACTACAAACATCTATGCAAGTGCCTGGTATTATTCCTGCTGTTATTATTCAATATAACATTGTTTCCATGGGAAAGTGCAACTTGCTTTATGACAATTGGATTTACAATGTCGTTTCCAGGAATGCATTTATCTCGAAGCAGTCTTTGGCCAAAAGCAACATAACCTGACCCGAGGATAAAATGCACTGTGGCAAAAGACAGGAACTGCCCAGGCAGATTTTGAAGTAAAAAGAAAAGAAAACGAAAACTTTCCCCAGCTATGATGCTCATCTTGCTTCACCTTGCCCTCCTGCAGAGAAGTCCTTGTATTAGGGTTCTCCAGAGAAACAGAAAAAACAGGATGCCCGTGTGTGTGTGTGTGTGTGTGTGTGTGTGTGTGTGTGTGTTTATCTATTTATTTTAAGGAATTGGCTCATGCAACTCTGGAGGTTTGAGAAGTTCAAAATCTTCAGGGTAGGCCAGTGGGCTGGAGACCCATGGAAGGGCTGATTTTGCAGTTCAAGTCCAAAGGCAGTCTTTTGGCAGAATTCCCCCTTTTTTGGGGGAGGTCAGTGTTTTACTTTTTTTTTTTTTCTTAAAGATCTTATTTATTTATTTGATAGAGAGATCACAAGTAGGCAGGGAGGCAGGCAGAGAGAGGAGGAAGCAGGCTCTCCGCGAAGCAGAGAGCCCGACGTGGGGCTCGATCCCAGGACCCTGGGATCATGACCTGAGCCGAAGGCAGAGGCTTTAACCCACTGAGCCACCCAGGCGCCCCAGGTCAGTGTTTTTCTATTAAGGTCTTTCTTTAAGTGATGTGGTAAAGCCCACCCACATCAGAGGGTAATCTGCTTTCTTCAAAGTCTATTATTGATTTAAATATTAATTTCATTGAAAAACACCTTCATAGAAACAGTTAGAGTAATTGACAGAATATCTAGGTACTGTGGCCTAGCCAAGTTGACACATGAAATTCACTATCATAATCTCCCTTTGTTTCTCTCTGATGCCCTTCTCTTTCTTTAACCCCTTCCTGGGGCTATGGCATCCATCCTGAGGTTGGTGTGTTTCGTCCTGTCCGTGTTTTTATCCTGTTACTACATAGGTTTGTGGTTCAGTATGGCAGGTAAACTGAAAGTTTCAGTTGAGGTATCCGGTTAAAGGATGAAGTGTGAGGCCATGTTAAAAGAATTTACAAAGGGAAACCAGCTGCAGAACCATTAACCCTTATCTACCATTACAGTATACATGAGTTGGGGATTTTAAGATTCAAGGAGGATTTATGGCATCAGCTATTGTCAGTGAGCTCTGGGCTGTGGGCACCATCCTCCACCCTAAACCTGAAAGGCATCAACCAGAACTCTGATGATCCCCGAAGACTCAGGAAAAACTGAAGAAGGGAGTGTTTATGAGGCACCTTAAGTATCTCTTGGCTCAGAGACAGTGATGCTGGTATTGGACCAGTAAGAGCTTTCCTGCCCCTTCCCTTTTCTTGGACCTGGAGACATCAGAAACCAGGGTTGGCAAGGTGGGAGAGAAGGGGCAAAAGCACCAGCGAGGGCAGGTAGGAAGAAGCCAGCCTCATTTCCCACTGGATGGCTGGACTGCAGCTGGCCTGAGCTGCACAGTGGGAGAGTGGCTTTTGATCTTCAGATTCTGTAAACTTGGTGCACGCCCCCCCGCGCCCCCCCCCCCCAGCCCAGAGTGTATTTCCCTACCCTGTTGGTATTGGGCTTGGCCATGTACCTTGCCAGTGGGATGTTAGCAGATGTCACACGAATAAAGCTTGCATTGAGGACTTCCCTCTTGTGCTTCTGCCATCATCAGAAAACATGCCCCAGGTAGTGTGGTTCCTAAAGAACGAAAGGCTTGCAACAGCTTTGAACAGAGCTCACAGCCTAGAGCCAACTGAGATCAGCAGAGCCACCACAGACTTGCGAGTGAGAAATTGATGCTTATTTCTATATGTCACTGGGCTTTGGGGTGGTTTATTATGTGGCATTAATAATGAGAGCAATGGCAATAATTGGTAAAAGGAGTAACCAAATAAAGTTGAAAATTGTAATGATTACATTCAGGTAGATATTGTTTATTGACCAGAACTATCTAAGTTTCATTCTGGGGTGGGGGAAGAATATGTCTAACCAAATAAATTTAAAGGAGCATTAATAGACAACAGTAAGGTTGCTTTCTGATTATCCCCATGCGTCTTGCTTGTTCAACTTCAACGGTCATATATGCTTCCATTAACGGTGTGTAATAATGCTATATATGTTTAAAATTTACATAAATAGCATCGTCTTACATTCTGTAAATTGCCCTTTTTGCTCAGTGTTATGTTTTTCACATTTAATCAGGCTGATGCTTGTAGTTTGAATTTTTCATTTAAATTGTTGAAGGGGAGGGGAGCACCGGGTTGGCTTAGTTGTTAAGCATCTGCCTTCAGCTCAGGGGACTGAGCCCCTCACTGGGCTCCCTGCTCCGCAGGAAACCTGCTTCTCCCTCTCCCACTCCCCCTGCTTGTGTTCCTCTCTTGCTGTGTCTTTCTTTGCCAAATAAATAAATAAAATCTTAAAAAAAATTGTCGAAGAGTGCACCTGGCTGGCTCAGTAGGTGCAACACTTGACTCTTGATCTCAGGGTTGTAAGTTTGAGCCCCACATTGGATGTAGAGATTACTTAAAATTAAAATCTGAAAAAAAGATAAAAAATAAATTATTGAAAAATGAATACACCACAAAATTTTAAAATTTTCTGAGCTTTTAAATATATTTTATTTCTTGGGGCACCTGGGTGGCTCAGTGGGTTAAGCCTCTGCCTTTGGCTCAGGTCATGATCTCAGGGTCCTGGGATCGAGCCCCACATCGGGCTCTCTGCTCGGCGGGGAGCCTGCTTCCTCCTCTCTCTGCCTGCCTCTCTGCCTACTTGTGACCTCTATCTCTGTCAAATAAATAAATAAAATCTTTAAAAAAATATTTTATTTATTTATTTGATAGAGCACAACCAGGGGGAGTGGCAGGCAGAGGGAGAAGCAGGCTCCCCGCCAAGCAGGGATTGATCTTGGGACCCTGAGATAATGACCTGAACCAAAAGCAGATGTTTAACTGACTGAGCCACCCGGGTGCCCCGAACCACTAAAGTTTTAATCTATTCTCCCAATTATGGGCACTTAATTTGTTTCGTGTGTGTGTGTGTGTGTGTGTGTGTATTTATTTTGGGTTATTACAAACTACTTATCAAGAAACATTCTTGTAGTTGAGTCTTCCTGTTCATGTCGGCATGAGTCTCTCAAGGACGTACACTAGCATGGAAGGGTAATCACTGGTGCTATGTACCACTCACCAGTATTGCCATTTTCCTCCTGCGGGGGACAAGACAGAGCTGCGTCCCCATCCCCTTGAAGTCAGACCTAACTATATGACTTCTTTGGCTAGTGAGATATCAGTGGAGGTGATGTATTTCACTTACAGGTGAACAGCTACTGTGTGACTTGCCGTTTCTCTCCTCCTCCTACAATGACCAGCATTGTCCTGGATAGTGAGGTCTGTTAGCAAGCTGCTTTGAGTGAGAATAATGTGGAGCCCAACCCGTAGGCATCCCATGATGGTTGTGTAGCTTGAGGAAGAAATTAACCTTGATTTGAACCCTTGAGATTTAGGTTAGTTTTTCCAACCAGCACAGCCTTTCTATCTTGTCTGAAATATAAATCAGTACTAGAGGGTACTCCTAGGAGGGGAACCCCTAACAAAACACCTGATGATGGGACTGGCTTCGTAGCTGGGTGATGTGCAGTGAAGAAACCTACTAACCGCTGGAAAAAATGGCCATTTATATTATGCAGCGGAGAGAGATTTTCTTAAACTGCACTTGGAGGAATTTGGGAGGCAGCTAATTGACCTAATGAACTTGGAGATTTAAGAAAAGAGGTTGGAAAGCAGAATATTAATGGGGTAAGTTAGTCACTCCTGATCGTGTTTGGTGAGATATTACAAGAAAAAGATGAGGTCAGGAAAGAGTTGGCTGGTGTGCAACATTTTCAGGGATGGAAAAAGGAAACGTTTCTCATTTTGAAACAATAAAAGATAAGAAAGGCTTAGAGAGACAAAGAATGATTGAAATTCAGTTTTGTAAACAAGAGTTCCATCAACACTATAGATGTCACATCCATTTTTAAATCTCTGCATGTATTAAGGTGTCTTCTAGTAAATGTCCAGGTTCTTTCCACTGGACAAAATGTACTGGGGGTGGGGGAAGGAGCAGGAAGACTAAAGGTGTAGACCAAAATACCTTCAGTTAAGTCCAGAGTGACATGGCGGTGAGGAAACAAATACAGCAAATAGATTTATTTATAAAGGAAATTTGAGTGTGTCAGTTGGTACTTAGTAATGCTGCCTGAAATCATATAATAAGAGACTGAAGGTTTTGAGAGAATTATACTGCTCCGAGAACACTGGCCTGATCTTGACTTTGAATCTTAAAATAACACCTGGGTGCCCCAGGAAGTATGCTGGGAAATATGCTTAGTCCATAGGGAGAACTTTTTCTCTGGTGCCCACTTCAGCTTTGGCCAAGGAGCATAAGGAGAACCTACAGAGAACATTTCAGGAGATGGAATTGGGATCTAATCAAAGAATATTCTTCATTCATGGGGGAGAATGCTCTGAGATTTTGGAATTGCTATGGACTAGTGTCTACTGTGTCTCATTATTCTCTTTTCTGAATGAGAGTGTTTATTTCTGTTTTCCTGTCCCGTGTTCTATCATTAAATATTGGTATGTTGGAGAAGGTAACTCATCTTATTAGTCTCCTGATGAAGAGGGATCGCATCTAGATGGAGAAGACAATTGCCCCTCACCTTGATGTAGAAGTTACTGTGAAAAATTGGATATCTTAGACTTCGAGCTTGGTCCTGTGCTGGGATAGGGCTCTGGGTTGTCTCCCTTAGGAAAGGGGTGAATATATTTTGCATCCAGAGAATAATCAATATTGGGTATTTGGAAGGGGATAGACTGAGAGTTGTTAGTGCTATCACCAATATTTCGATTCTCCCCTTCTGAGCTCTTATGCTAGGTAGGCCCCTCCAGTCTGAACTAGTCAGGAGTGAATCCCAGAGTTCACAAGACATGCATAGAGAAATAGACCTTATTGAAAAATGGAACACTCACAAGACCAGGCTCAGCAATATCGAGATGTATGTGGCCTCTCTTTTCCCATCACCTCTGGGAGAGGCATGCCAGGCCAGGCCACCTGCTGCTGGTCATGGCATGGGTTTCATTCCAGTGAAGTTCCCCTTCATACCTTTCCATAGGGGAGTCTCCCTTTTTGTAGGGGAGTCTGAGAATGTGGCCTTCTTAGAGGAGAAGATGTGGGATTTCTGACGTTGGGCAGTGTGGATATGGGATGCTGAATTTACTAGGTTTCTCTAAGGACCTTGAGTCTGTGAGAAGTTCTGTCTTCTCTACTGAGGGAGGAAGGTTCCAGTTCAGGAAACAGAACTCAGGTGCTATCTTTCCATTTGGGAGAAGGGGTCATCTCCCCACTACCAACCCATGTGAGAGCCTAGGATTGCACTTGCCTGTCCTCTTTTTTTTTTTTTTTTTTAATTTTTATTTTTTTGACAGACAGAGAGCACAAGTAGGCTGAGAGGCAGGCAGAGAGAGGGCGGGAAGCAGGCTCCCCGATGAGCAGAGAGCCCGATGTGGGGCTCGATCCCAGGACCCTGAGATCATGACCTGAGCCAAAGGCAGAGGTTTTAACCCACTGAGCCACCCAGGCGCCCCTTGCCTGTCCTCTTAAAGGCTGAAGGACCCCTTAAAGAAGGGTCCATGTGACCTGCTCTGGCCAATGACTGAGCGTTTAAAGTCCATGAGCCCCTGTGTGTCACTTGACCTTTCCTTCTCCTTGCTACGCTGACTGTTGAAGCTCTGGGTGAGGAGGCTCCACCAGTCCGTGCTCCTGAGTGAGGACGGCGTGGAGCAGACATCCCAGCTGAGCTGTGAGAGACAAGTAGCACGAGATAGAAATAAACATTTGTTGTCTTGAGCCATTGACACTTGTCAGTTGTTTTTAGCTGCAGCAAATTGTTTTGCCACAGATGGGTCTTCTGGGTGATGGGGTGCACACAGCCTTGTGGAGTGGTTGTTTCCGTCAGTACTGTTCCTTACTGACTTCCTTACCCGAGAGAGAATGCAGGGCTTCGTCTTGGGTGTTCCCTTACTCTCCCTGTGGTGGTCATTGTTGGCTTCCAGCTGGTCGTCAAGCAGCTGCTCACTACCCAGGACTCAGGCAGGAGTTAGATAAATCTGTTGAGGAAGAAGCAGGAGAATCTAGGCGGAAAGGAGGAAGACTGGAAAGATAGGCATGTCTGAGGGCACATGGAGAGGTCAGCCACGACTGGGAGAAATGAGTGAGTGTCCTGGGTCTAGTTATAGAGGGCCAACCCACATCAGCTGGGGCAGCTGCCTGGAATCCATGTTTGGAGCCAGAGAACAAAAGAACGATCAGGAGCCAAGACCACGGGCCTGGGCAGCCAGGATTCAGAATTCTGGCAAGGATTTTGGTCAAAGGCAGGGTATTCCCAGCAGGCATGGAGCACATGCTACGTCAGCCACCTTCTGGGTCGGGAGCTTCTTACATGGCTGGTATGGATCTTGGCGCCCAGGTAGAGCTGTTTGTGGAAAGATAGACATCTGAGTGGAAAAAGGTTTGAGCAGAGTCTGTGCTCCTTAGGGAAATGAGGTAAGATTGGGGTCAGTCTCGCTGCTGGTCCTTCTTTGACCTCTCTGGTCCAACCTTCAGTGGGGCCTGGGTGTTTCCCCTCTGCACATAACTTTTATTGGCAGTCATCAATTTTATTCTCTAAATCTTCATTGGTACCGGGCCCATTAGGGAGACGGAAGGCAAAGGGAAATCACATTTATCGAGTGTCAAGCACTGTGTGTCGGCATTGAACCACATGCCTTATATGCACCATCTTGTTTAATCTTCACAGAACCCCTTTGGGCTGCTGCTATTACTATTCCTGTTTGATCGATGAGGAACCTGGGACTTGGAGCGGTGAGTAATTTACCTGAGGTCACATGAGCAGAAAGTCTGTCTGACTGCAGAGCCCCTGCTCCTAACCTCCACACTGCATCTGCGCTTATTAGCAGAATGATGGTCCTTCAGTCCCATGTCATTACCCTTGAAGTCCCCTCTGGAATTCCTGGACCATTTTCATAGGGCAGGACCTGCCTCTTGTCGAGTTCACATTTTACCTGCTTTCTCAGATGGCAAGTCTCAGCCTCATTGGTACCAGAGTCCCCTGGAACAAGCCTTTACCCTCATTTCCCCCAATACTGCATGACATGTTTAAATGTATGATTTAAGTGTCACCAAAGGAGGAGGAGCTGCTCCCTCCTTTGGGAGCCAGCAGGTTCTGTCATGTAGGTGGAAGTGGTTTTGGGGACCCTGGGCGAGTGAGTGATAATCACGACAGGAGAGGAGAGGTGCAGAGCAGGATAACAGCTGCTCCTGGTGACTCCGAGTCACATTTGGAGCCTAAATTAGCCTGTTCTTTTCCAGATCCTCCGTGGGCTTGCTGCAGGCTGCTTGGCTGGCTGGCTGGCTCATCTTGTGGGCATTGTTTTGTCCCTTCCCCCCATTCCAGTCCTTTCTCTTAGGTTCTTTCACTAGAGTTAGCTTACTGAGAGGCTAGACAGGGTCACCTAAATGTGGGCTGAGGGATGGAGGAGGTGCTTGAATCTCTCCCCTGTCTCTTCCTGTCCTAGGAAGTTTTACCATTAGAGATTAATTCTTTAACTAGAATGCAACTTGAGAGGTAGTCTTACCAGCAAAAATGTATCAGATTTTCCCCTGAAGACAGTATATTTGCAAGACATACATAGAATTCTCATATAATTCTACTATGTGTAGGGTAATTATGTCAACTAATAAGGGACACTCCTCTTGCCTCCTGCCTGTCTTACTCCCCCAGCCTCTGTGCCCTGTGCCCTTAGAAGTTTGCCTTGATATAGGGAAGGAGCATCAGGGCTCTGAGTTGAGAGGTCAAGCAGGGACTCCATCTGAGGGGGGCAGCAAAAAGGGCCCCCTTGGCCGTTCTCACAAGCCTGCTCTCAGCCGGTGCTGCTGTGGCCTTGGAGGTGGAAACTCACCTCTTTGGCAAACTTGGTGCAGAGCCTGCAGAGAGCTGCTTCTTTCTGGGGACTCTCTTTCCTTTCATGGAAAACAAAGGTTGAAGGAGATAATCTCAGTATTCCTGCCTGTTGTATTTGGTGAGTCTATAATTTTTCTCTGCAGAACAGTTCTCTGAGTCTTGGTGTTTGCTGGCTCAGCACTGTGGCTCTCTCTGTTGAAAACTAATCTGTGCCCCACAATTGATCTTAAAAACAAGGCAAAACAACAACCAGATGCTTTTCTTATTAACTCTGCAAACAACAGAGGTAGTCTGGGACGGGACTGCTGCCCGGTCGTGTGATGGAACTGGGCTCTGCTCCGAGGTGCAGGGTTGGCGGATGCTCTCCTGGGGGGAGCCTTTGATGCACCTTGTATCTACTTGCAGCAATTTGGCTTTCCACACTTTTGACATTGTCTCGGCCCTTTGGGGGTCCTATCTGACTGGGGTCCCTACCAGTTGTTAGGCAGAAGGCAGTGTAAGGTTACTTCTCATCACTCAGGCCTGAGTTTTCCTTGGAATCTTCTCCAAAGTAGCTCATTCTTTCAGGGTGCATGCTACTTTTATACTTTTAATTAAATCTTTTATGTCTCATTATTTTAAATATTCTGATTTTATTGTCTCTATTGATTTTCCCTTTATTTGAAATTTTTGGTTTCTAGTATTCTTGTTTGTTTTGCTTGCTGGTTATTGCTTACGATGGGCATTTCCTTACAATTTGGAATTGTAATTTTGGATCATGAGTTCTCGCTTTCAGGAGCTTCCTTTGTGGGTTCAGTGCATGTTCCTTCAGGGTAGTTTTGCAATTGCTTCTTCCGGGCTTCCTGGCCATGGAAGCAATTTCATGTTAATGTCTCTACCTGGGGATTCCCAGATCCACAGCATAATTTCAAATTCCATACCCTTGTGAGTCATAGCCCCAATGCCCAGAATTCTCAGGGGAGACTTCTGTAATAGACTAGGAAGGAACAGATACGTGTCCTTGCAGTCTCCTTCATGTCCCATGTATGAGGGCATGAATTTTTCTGATCCATCCCGTTACTGACATGCCATCTCTTTGAGAAAGTTCTGGCTTTATGTGGGTATCTTAGTTCCCACTCCCCACCTTGTTCCGTGCAAAGTCTCGTTTCCTCTTCTTGGATATGGGAAGCTCCTGAGATGGGATGAACAGTTCAGATTTAACTGGGGCAGATTAACGGCCTCAGATTAGCTGGGCCAGCACTGGTGTCAGCTCATGCCCACACTGTAAGCGGATTTCCGCTCGCTCTTGGGTTCTGCCCCTGGGGAATTCCCCCTTTTTCTTATGAGTTCAGCTAAACCCAAAATACTTTTCTGTTACATTTCCTTCAGAACTTCTAGGAATTTTTAGGTTATTTTGGTCCTCACCTTGCTGGAGATCTGAATCTCCCAGGCCCACCTTTCTGCTGGATGGGAATTATGCTTCTTGCCTAAATGAGAAGGGAAGAGGGGGCCAGAATTGGTTGTGTTAACTTGTAGATAGCCTCTTTGGAACAGGGGGATATCATCTACCTCAGTCATCTTTACCTCTTTTACTCACAAGAATTTTGAAAAACGATGTGTTTTGTGGCTCGTATTTAAGTTCACTTATTCATGTTTTCAAAATATGTTGAAATAAATGCAAAGGATATAACTCCTGGCATATTTGAAATGTTTTTCATTTAAAAATAAAACTGTTATATTGCTTTTAAAAGTGCTAGTGATTTGATGCCTACCATCATTCATCAAAACATACACTTAAAGCTTCTTTTTTAAATGTTTGGAACTTTACATCAGTTTCCTCTTTGAACTCATTTTTCTGCACCATTTCCTCCTAAATAAATTTATCCTGATGTAATGTTTTGCCTTTAGAAGCATTTTATTGATCTTCTTCTCATATTTCCTAGCAATGCAAAGATGTTTATGAAATTAAATTTTATTTCCTATGATCATAAGTCCCTAAGTATTGAGCACATTTCTTCTGGGTTGAGTTATTTTTTTCTATTATTATTATTGTTATTTTAAAAGACTTTATTTATTTATTTGAGAGAGAGTAAAAATGAGAGATCACAGAGGGAGAGGTAGAAGCAGACTCACTGCTGAGCAGAGAGCCTGATGTGGGAGTCAATCATAGGACCCTGGGATCATGACCTGAGCTGAAGGCAGACACTTAACTGACTTAGCCACCCAGGTACCCTTGCAATTATTATTAATATGCCAGTGATCAAAATGATATGAATATATTGCAAAATTTGATAAATGCTTAAAAATGGAATAATCATTGAGATGAAACTGACACATTAAGTCAGGTATCCAAGGGCATATATTGCTATTGCTCAAGTGAGACAGGATTCAGTATATATTTTGCTTTTATTTATTTATTTTTTAAATAGATGTAAACTTTGAGCAACTTTGTTGATGTAAATAAGAGTATGAGAAATGAAAGTTTTGTTTTACCCACTATTCAGTTCTTTAATTTCACTTATTTTTTAAGCCAAAATCACATTGTGATCTATCATCAAAAATTATTTTTTAGCAGTCTATCAGTTAACTTGGTTAGGTTTTCCTCCAGTTTTGCAGAGAGCAAAAATTGAAAAATCACATGACTTATAAAATGTAAATGGAGTCACTAATTTTCTCACCATGTAAACGAGTGTTTCAAAATTGTTTTGTTAGGTGCCCCAGAGGTTTGCCCACCTGAGAGTAAGGCAGAGATTCTGGGTGGGTGAGAGAGGTGCCTTCGGTTATAACTGGGAGAAGGGAAATCATGTTGGAAAATCCTCTGTTGTAGGTGTTTTCAGGTAGATCAATATTAGGAAGGGGAGTACATTTGGAAATTGAGTATCCAGAGTGGAAACTGATTCCCCTTGAGACTGACATCCCTGAGCACCCCCTTGAAAGTTTCCTGGACCCTCAGTCATTTGATCGAGGAAGGCTTCCTAAAGGAGGATGGCTTTGCAGTTCTGTGGGTATGGACACATCTGGCACTGTGTCCTTGTCGTGGTGGGGGCAGCGCTCAGCAAATTCAAGGTGGGTCACAGTCAGCCAACATTTCCTGTGTCTTTGCCGTGCCCTGGCACTGTAGTGTGTTGCGTGAGCCTTAGCTCAGTCAATTCACAAATAAATTCCATGAGGAGTTTATTCATTTTAACTCTATCTACCAGGTAAGACTCTATGAATTGAGGGGCTAAAGAACTTGCTGTAGATTGCAAGAGTGGTAAGTAATAGAACTGGGGCTTGGGCCCCAAAGGGTCTGTCTAATACCAAAGCGCACCATTTAAAAAAAAAATTATTTTTTATTAACATACAATGTATTACCACCCCCAGGGCTACAGGTCTGTGAATCATCAGGCTTACACACTTCACAGCACTCACCATAGCACATACCCTCCCCAATGTCCATAACCCAACCACCCTCTCCCTACCCACCTTCCCCCGGCAACCCTCAGTTTGTTTTGTGAGATTGAGAGTCTCTTATGGTTTGTCTCCCTCCCGATCCCATCTTGTTTCATTTATTCCTTCCCTGCCCCCTACACCCTCCATGTTGCCTCTCAAATTCCTCATATTCTATCCACGTTGTTACAAATGGCAAGATTTCATTTCTTTTGATCAAAGCCCACCGTCTTAACAATTGCTAAAAGGGACAAGCAGCAAAGAAAAGTCTCAGGATAGACTCATGAACCCACCTCCTTCCACTTCAGTCAGGGAGAGAGGAGAAAAGAGATTGCTTCCTAGATAGTTAAAAATAATAGAATGGTACTGTTGGAAATGGCTTTTTAAAATAAGCAACATGCGGGCGCCTGGGTGTCTCAGTGGCTCAGTAGGTTGAGCATCTGCCTGCAGCTCAGGTCATGATCCCAGGGTCCTGGGATTGAGTCCCACATGGGGCTCTCTGCTCTGCTGGGAGCCTGCTTCTCTCTTTGCCTGCCACTTCCCCTTGCTTGTCTCTCTCTCTCGTTCTCTCTGTCAAATAAAGAAATAAAAAGTAAATAAAATGAGCAACATTCCAGGGGGGTGAGTTAGCTTGTCTCAGTGCTAGTAATTTCGTCTGTAGAGTAGGAATGGAGAGGATGGTGATGATGGGGTAATGGTGATGATGGTGATGATGGGGTAATGGTGATGATGGTGATGATGGGGTAATGGTGATGATGGTGATGATGGGGTAATGGTGATGATGGTGATGATGGTGATGGTGATGATGGTGATGATGGCGGCAGTGATGATATCTACTGTATAAGGGAGCAATGAGCTATTAGCCAGTACCTTCCAATCCTGGACATTCCTAGCTCTCTCTTCTGTTTAGGCAAAATTTGTCTTCTATCTCCTTATCTATAAAACATCTCTTCATAACAAGCCTTCTAGCTGTTTGATGTTTAAATACCTCTTCCCTTTGTTGTCGCTTTTCCAGGATAAATCTCCTGAGCTCTTTGTTTAAATGCGTTTTATAATTTTAAGACTCATTATCCTTCTGGTCACTCTCCTGGATATATTCGCATTTGTCAAAATGACTTTTAAAATATGGTGCCCAGATTTTATCATCATATTCCAGATGTGCTTTGACCAGGGCAGAATGCTGTGAAATTGCTCTTTCCCTCATCTTTAGATGTCATCTGAACACTTAATAGTTTTTCCTGAGCATCCTCTCTGTTGACTAGGTAAACTTTAAGCCACCATCCACAGATTATGATGCAGCTCTGCTACAAACCCAATCTCCTATCCCATCCTATAGTTTTGCAATGGACAGTTTGTAAACTTGAATATGGGACTCTACATTTATCTCTGTGAAACTTTATCTTGATGGGCACAGTCCATATTGTAGCTTACCAAAGAGATTTTGAATTGTGATTCTGTTCATTAAGGAGGAAAGCACAATGCATGGGATGAGGGCTTAGGAAAAGGAGCTGTGGATGAATGGTTTTGTGAACTTCCCCAAGCCAATTAGGTCATCAGTATTTTATGTTCTTTTTAGTTGATATCAATCACGTCTATTATTTAGAGACAGATAAAGGATAGTGTTGTTTTCTTCCTACTAAATCTTGTACCGAGTGGTATGTACCAGGGAAAGTAGTCTCAAGCTGAATTCTGTTAAACATGCAAATTCTTTTTTTTTTAAAAAGACTTTTATTTATTTATTTATTTATTTATTTGAGAGAGAGAACATGAAAGGAGAGAGGTCAGTGGGAGAAGCAGACTCCCTGCTGAGCAGGGAGCCCAATATGGGACTCGATCCCAGGACTCCAGGATCATGACCTGAGCCGAAGGCAGTCGCCTAACCAACTGAGCCACCCAGGCACCCTAAACATGCAAATTCTTATCCGCCAACAGGCACAAAAGAATCATAAAGCCCACTCTTGAAAGCTCTATGATGTCCCAGCTCGCTGTCCCTTAGGCATTGTTCTAAGCACTTCATGTACTAGGGTATGATGAGATGAGGCAATGCTTGATTAGAGGATTCTGTGAACTTGCTAGTTAGGGTCAGGTGACTGTCCTCTACGAGTATGGGGTGAGTCCCGAGGTCCAGGGTGTTCCTCTGGAGGGCAAGGGCTGCTGTGTTCAGTGGGTTCAGAGCCCTCGTTCGTGCATGGCGGATAATGCCTGTGAAGTATGTTTAGCCAGTCTGTGTATCTTGACCAGCATTTATTGCAGTGATGAAAATATTTTCTAACATCCATTGGACCAGTTTACAAAAGTGGCAACGTCAGTCAGAGATTAAGTTGGTTGGAATGCTTATAAGAAACTTTTGAGTGTGGGGTTTCATGAGACTATTCCAAATGCTAACTGTACCCTGGAGTGTGTGTTCCCCATTACAGAACTTCAAATGTTAAATAACCTCCCCTAGGACTTCCATGGATAACTGTGACATGTTACTGTGATGGTGAATTTTATGTGTCAGCTTGACTGGGCCGTGGGGTGTCCAGGGATTTGGTTAAACATTTTTTCTGGATGTGCCTGTGAGGGTATTCCTGGATAAGATGAGCATTTATGTATGTATGTATATATAATTTAAATTTTAGTTTGTGAACATACAGTGCAGTACTGGTTTCTGGAAGATTAACATTAATTTTTTTTTTTTTTTAAGTAGGCTCTGTGCCTAACATGGGGTTTGAACTCAACCCTTAGATCAGGAATTGCATGCTCTACCGATAGAGCCAGCCGGGGCTTCAAGATTAGCATTTGAACTGGTAGAGTGAGGAGAGCAGATTGCCCTCCCTAAGATGAGTGGACCTCATCCAATCTGTTGAAGATCTGAATAGAACAAAAAAGGCTGAGTAAGAGAACTTCTGCCTGACTGCTGAGCTGGGCCATTGGTCTTTCCCTGCCTCAGAATGGAACTGAACACTTGGCTCTTGTTGGATCTTGAGCCTGCTGCTGGCTTTTGGACTGAAACTTGCACCACTGGCTCTCATGAGTCTCCAGTTTTCCAACTGCAGATCTTGGGACTTGTACTCCATAATCATGTGGGCCAATTCCTTACCAAAAATCTCTTGATCTATGTCTATATGTATATCTGTGTGTGTATTTATCTCCTACTGGTTCTGTTTCTCTGGAGAACCCTAACACAGTTATATATGTATTACCATCTCTGCAGAAGTATTGTGAAGTAAGTTATAATAATGTGGCAGATTGGAAGTTGGGCTCTTTGGTTTTCTTCCCAACTCTTTCTGTCAGCTGGCTCTGCATGGCCCAAGGGGGTCTTTAAGGGTCACCAGAGTGACACAGGGGGTTTCCATTTGGCTGTTCACCTGTTAGCAGCAGGACTCAGTACGCATTCCACAATGTCACATGGTACAGGTTAAGAATGAGACTTTTCTTGGGGGGTGAGGGGTGGATAAAAAACTTAGAAGCAGAGTCAGCAGAAGGAAAAGGTACAAACTTCCCCCCTCTCCTTGTCCCTCCAAAGGGGCATACCAGGGCCAGGTTCTGTGGCTTTGCATTCCAGTGGAAGGACCTTACTACCTGGGGTCTGCCTCTTTGGGGGGGCAAGTATGAGAGCAACTTGATAGTAGGCAAGGGAAACCTTAGTGCCTGGCACAGGGCAGACTGGGTTTTAGTACCAGCTGTTACTGAGTTTTCTGGAAACTCTAGCTGTTCAGCACCTGCAGGTCTGGGGCCATTGGAAGTTGCAGATCCTCTGCAGAGGCATATGTGCAGGGAGGGGAAGAAACCCAGTGGTCAGGCTGGACAAGTGGACAAGCTGGCTTTGGGTGCTGTACTTTGCTCTGGGAGAATTGGGAGCCTCTTCCCAGCTGGCCCAGTGCCCAGGAAACCCAGCGTGAGGTTTTGGGGTCATTTTCAGACAATCCTGGCCCTTGCATCACATTTTGTGACTGTGAAGGCTGTGCCCCTTCCTGGGCCTCCATCTTCTTTTCTTTTAGAGTGAAGCAATTGGTTTTTGGTGTATCTCAGGCTCTGCATTCTAAATAGGGATAGAAGCCTTTTTTCTCTGCATTAAACAAAAACAGTTGCATAGATACTTGATGCAGAAATGGTACGTGTCAAATACATAAAACTCCAAGATTCAAAATATTGAGAAATTTTCCTTCAAGTTTTCTTGCACAAATGAGTAAAATCATGCACATTTCAATATTTTGCTAATAACGATGCTCAGTAACTTGAATGTGTAAAGAGATTTTAAGAAACGCTCAGAAACAATTGATAAAGGCTTGCATCAGTGAGCATTTGTAGGACAAATGACGTTTCTTTTGTTTTCCTGAGCTCATTAACAAAGGCAAACGGAAATTTTGTGTTCATAGAATTCTGTCGTTTCTCTCCTGGAAACCAGTGCAATTGTTTTAACTCTCTGTGTGACGAGTTTTGGAGACACAGAGCCTTTTTCAAAAGTGAACATCTTCTTGACCTCAAAACATTTGTAAATCCAGTCTTCACATCTTGTGGCTGGGTGTATTGTAGGACTGTGACAACATTTTGCCAACTGGTTTTGGCAGTGCTGGGGGGCAGAATCCAGAGACGGGGCCAGAAGAGGGATGTCGATGCACACTGCTGAAGGTTTGGCCTTCCGGCATGGACTTGGTCACCACGCGGTTGAATAATTATGATGGCATCATTTTCCTGCATTCGGCAAAAATTGCACACAGAGCAATCTGACAGTGCACATTGGTCTCGGTCATTTTTCTTTATAGAAGCTGTTGCATTTGTCTCCTTTTACAGATGACTCTGTGACTCATTTCAGAGACAGATAACTTATTTCTAAGGGACACGTGCTCCCCTTTTCAAAGTCCTTGGGAAATTTCTCTTCAAGTTTTCCTTTCCCGCACCTAGCAAAGTGTCCTACATATAACAGATGGTCAGTAAATACCTCTTGTGGCTGATGATGATGGAGAGTGAAATCAAGGAAGCCTTTCATGTGTTTATGACGGCGGTGCTGGGCTGTAGATTGGTGTGAGGGGGTTGCGGGAGCATCCGGTGATTACTACTACAGACCCGTCTCCCCGCACCGACTTGGTGAGCCTTTGATTGAATGGTGATAAAGGTATCATTTTGCTGCATTAGGAGGGAAAGGTATATGGAGATTTGACATGCGTGGTGTTTTATAACTTTCGGTAAAATAGCAACATTTGTCTTCTTTCATCTAAGGCTGAATCATTTCTGAAATGGAGACCTAAGTCTTAAGGTACGGAACATTTCAAGTTAAACATCCTTGAGAAATCTTGCTTCATGTTTTTCTGCCCAAATGGGGAGTAAGACTGCAGAAACCTGTTACCTTTTGATGATGGCAGTTCTGAGTCACAGCATGGTGAGGGCAGCTGCCGGCGGCTGCCCGGCGTTGCTGGCTTGTTTTGCTTCTGTTTCATGTAAGTGCTGTACGTAACTCAGTCGGTGGAACCTGCTGAGGGTGAATGGTAGATGGGGAGCCAGAGGGTGGTTTTGAGGAGTGAGGATAAAGGAAAATCCCACACAGTGACATCTCTTGGCTGCGCGTCAAGTGCCAGGCTCTGTACTGGGCGGTGGGGGTCCAAAGGTGAATATGGTCTCTGTTCCCAAAGAGCTCCTGGTTAAGTGAGAGAAATGACTGGAAAGCAAATGCTTACAGCACAGAGAAGTCCATGCTGAGACAGAGGGAGTGTAGTACAGGGGCGCAGGGGAAGTATAGGCGATAGGACACCGTCCAGCTCCGGGGAGTCAGGACAGCTTCCGGGGGGAGGCACTGTTTGCACTGGGTTCATAAAAGATGCTCCGAGTCAGCCAAGCAAAGGTGGTGTGGGGCTGCAAGTGGTGTCCCAGCAGAGAGAGAAGTATGTGCGAAGGACAGAGGCAGGAGAGATCTGGGCAAAGCGATTTGGCGTTTGGGAAAGGCAAGGTCCTGAAGAGAAGATGGGTGAGGGGGAAGTTAGATCTAACAGCGAAATAATAGAGAGAAAGGACTCTGCCTCAAATTACCTCCACTCTGCTGTTAACTTAATGCCATTCTGGTCCTTTGTCCTCATGCCTCACATTCAGTCAGATGCCAAGTCCTGTTAGGGTTTCCTCCAGTGTCTTTGGGCCCGCTCCCCTGCCTTGCCATGGCCTCGGACTCATCCTCTCTGGCCAAGGCCCTTCCAACTGAGAGATCACAAATAACAACAGCTGAAACGTGAGAGTTTATTTCTCTTTCATAAGTAACAGTCTGACCATGGGCAGTCCTGGGACAGCATGACGGCTCTGTGGTGTGTGGGATGCCGGTGTCTTCTCTGTTTCTCCTCTGTTATTCCTGAGCTTGTGTGATCCCATGTAACTCACCAGCAACTCTGCAGTCCAGCTAGGGGGAGGAGGTAAAGGAAGAAAGGGAAGGCATGCTCCTTTCTTCAAAAGCATCCTCTGAAAGTTGTTGCCAGTAGGCTTTGCTCATATCCCCTAGCCATGGGTCACATCAGCAAGGAAGGCTGGGAAATGTAGTTTTTATTTAGAGTGACCAAGAACTAAGGTAAAAACTATAGGTTCTATTGCCATGGAAGGAGAGAAGGGTTATGGAGGACCATCTATCTGGTCAGCCCCTCCTAGTCTTACCATCCTCATTTGCCATCTTCAAATCTCTGAAAGTCTAAGTCATACCACCTCCCTCTACTACAAAATCATGCTTGCAGAGCTTTGTCCCAGCCTATCTGGAAACACTCTCCATTCCTGAGTGTGTGCCAGCATCTCCGTGCCCTTACGTATTTGCTCCTGCTCTGCCTTCTGCTAGAAAAGCAGCAGAATACGGTGCAAGCAACACGAGACCAGGTGCAAATAGCCCTCTAGCTGTGGGCAAGCTACTCTAATGCTCTGAGACTCCATCATCAGGTAATAATTTAACTTCAGGGCTAGGACCAGGGTGGAAGATAGTGTAGATAAAGACAGTGTTCAGTAGGTGGCGACCATTGCAGCCAGCCTCCTCACACTGTTTCCCGTGTGTGAAGGTGCTCACACATCAGTGTGGATGGAGCACTTTCCCCAGAAAGCCTCCCTCTCAGGGCTTCCATGTTGGTGTCATCATAAGGTCTTGGTTCATTTTACTCATGTCCACTTTACCTGGTAGACTGATCACCGGCTCCTGCTGCTCCTAGCACAGTGCCAGCTAAAGCCAAGGTCAGTGTTGGTTAAAGTGGGTTGAACTGGGGCCAAGCAGCAAACCAAGTCAACCTAGAGAAGCAGAGGCTCAGAAACTGCCTCCCAGGGCCATGAAGCTGGTGGTGACAGCAGGGCATCTGGGGCCAGGTCAGCCCTTACCCAAGGTCAGAGCCTTCTGTGGGTGAGGAGACCAGATTGACAGGCAGATGGCAGGAATGAGATGTGAGCAAGGAGGTCTGGGGAGAAGGGGTCACGGTGCAGCGGAGGCCCAACAGCACCAGGGGCAGGGCACCAACCATGTGGAAGGGCCTGGACACTCAGCTAGGCAGTGCTGAGGTCAGAAAGGAGCTGGTTCTCATCTGTAGGGGGAAGTAAGGGAAGTGGGAGTTGGGAGCAGAGATCAGGGTCATTGACCCCCATCCAGGCGCAGCGTCCTGTGGGAAAAAGCAAAGGTCAGAGAGGCAGTGGGAAGAAAAGTGATTTCTGCGCTTGGGTTGTGCAGGGATGTGGTTGCACTGCTATGGTCTGTCCACCAGAGGGCAGGAGAGACCCACGTATGAGGCTGGAGTGGCACTGGCTGAGTTTCGGGGAAGGTCCCCGGCCTGGGCTGGGGGCTGGGTGGTCAGGAAGATGCAGTGAGGTTCAGGGAGGAAAATTGAATCTTCTTCTTCTCCCTAAGACGGATTCTCTAGCTGGACATTTCCCAGCCTCTGGGCTATATAGAGTGATGCTGAAGTTGTGCTCTGGGGGCCATTGAAAAGGTGACCCCAGGCAGCACCAGGGAGGACCTGGTCCAGGTAGTCTCACTGTCCAGTCTGCTTTTACCCCATTGCTCAGAAACAGGCCTTATCTGTCCCCCTCCCTCGTCTGGGATGCTCTTTGGAGAGGACACCTGGTTTGGGAGAGGCACTCATGTAGGCAGAAAGTCCCGTCCCCTATAGCTGCGCACCCTCCGATCCGAGGACCCCAGCCAGTGGTCCCTTCTGTGTGTGGGGGCTCATCAAAACCCTCCCCATTCCTGGCATCAGTGGAACGACCCTGTCTTGCCGTCCACCTGTGGGTGGTAGAGCACAAGAACTTGGAGCAGAAGTCTTAAGTGTCACGGTCATCTTCGTGAGACTCTTTCCTCCTCTGTGAAGCAGAGATTTGAAAACCAGCTCTTACCCACGGCCATTAGGTATTGAAAGTGAGGTAATTGCATAAACACTCTTCTGAGAAGTTACATGAGATAGAAATGTGACTTTTTGGTCATTGACCATCCCTTTTAAGCATGAAGGTTTTGTAAGGATAAAAACGGGGTCTTACTCATCTCTCGGACCCCTTGGGGCTGAGCACTGTTTCAGCACATAGAGGGTAGTTCCTGAGAGCAGATGAGTGAGTCAGCACCATCTGGTCAGCACTGGCTCCTACAGGACACCGTGAGGAGGGATGACAGATGAGGCCACAAGGGACAGACCTGCACAGGCCTGACCTGCCGTGAGACCGTGCATACTCCAAGGGTGGGCGGCAGTGGTCCCAGAGTCTCCGTGGAGGTAGTCTCTTCTAGAAAGCTTTCTTGGGGTAGGTTTGGCCTATCTGCAAGCTGCCAGAGCTCCATTCACCCCAGGGTGGCAGGGGGGTCCGGGATGGTGCGACTTGTTCAGGTAGGCAAAGACTAGGGCTGGAAATGAGCACCAGGGCAGCCAGGACTGAGGGCACCGGTGGGTACCAGGCTTCATTTTCTCCTCTGGTAGTTCCCCTTTCTAGCTGGTGAAAGCGTCTGATTGGAGCCCCTGCTTGGGTGCACATTTTATTTCCAGAGAGATTGCTCCATAGCTCAGCGGGGGTCTTAGATTTCTTAACTTGTCTTTTTTCTTCCTTGTGAGCAGACATGTGTGGGGGTGTTCATAGGCTCCGACAAGTCCCATTTCCTTACTAATAAATATTCCTCCTCTCCTCTCTAAGCATTAAAAAAAATCCAGAGCAAGAACAAGTTGCCCATTTGTCACCTGCTCCTCGGCCCAGAGCAGGGGACGCATTTTGCTATTGCTTGTGGCTGACTTAGAGAAGCAGGGATGAGGGATGTGCTTGCTTCTTTCTAATCAGTTTAATCCTGCTTGGGAGGGCTAGCTCTGCCCTTGACCCAGGCCATAGTCTAGGGAAGGGCAGGAGGGAAGGAGGAAAGCAGTCCTGGGCAGTGGCTAGAGCAGAGGCTGTGGGAGACCAACCAGAAACAGGGAGGATGGGGGAGAATGTGGATATGGGGAACTGATCAGAGCATAATCTGTCTCCAGGGGACAAGAGGAAGAAGGCCCCCAAACCAACAAATATGTGGGTGTACGATGAGCCCAGATGATGGCTGATGTTCTGGGATGTGTAACCAGGGACAAGAATCACTAGTATTATCTGTCCCAGCTCTGGACAAGGAAGGCAGACCCTGTGTTGTGAGTCTCATTCCACACCTGGCTGTGTGCCTGTGGGTGAGGGACACCAACCCTCTGGGCCTGCACCTTTCTCATCTGCAAAATGGAAGGAACCCATACCTGCCCCACCATGTCATTTGGGGGTGTCCTGTGTGATGTGCTGTCCAATATATTTGAGTGCTCTCTGCATCCTGTGAAGGACGTAGTAAATGGAAGGGGCTATTATTCCTCAAGGGAGGTTGGTGAGCTCCCTTCTTTCTGCTCTCCTCTTCCTCTCTCCTCTTGTGTGCTGCCTGTTCTCTTCTGTAAGCTGGCTGACTCTCCTGGGTGCAGCCAGTTCTATGACCCCAGCGAGAGCTGCCAATCAATCCTGTGTGTCCCCCAGGGCAAGGATGGGTGGGAGGAGGGAGGATGCCCTTTTTGGCCTGTTCCGCCTTCTCTTTGGCATCAGCTGGAGTATCTGGAAGCTGCCAGCAGAGGGCGGTAGCACCTCATGCCTTGACTCCTCCCCTAGGCTTCCTGGCCTTGGCCGTGGGTGCGGCAGTCAGGTGGATGTCTTAATGGGCTGTGTGTGATGGGTTAACTGAGGGCCTGATGTGGCAGGGCCGCCTGGACAGCCAGGCCTGGCATTAAGTGCAGATTTCCTCCAGAGAGCCCAGGTGGAAGGGGCGGTGTCCTGGATGATGCTGACTAATGCTGAGGCCCCTCTTAGGGGCTGCTTGCACCCGCTGATCTTCCTGCCCAGAGGGGGGGTCCCCTGGGTGTGGCTCAGATGAGCACTGACGGTGGAGTGGAGAGCAGGTGTGGGGGGGTCTCACTTGGCCAGGCCCTCTAGGGCACCTGCTGAGCCCAGGTAGTGCAAACAGCAAGGGGGCACCCACCCCAGCGGACCTGCGCCAGGTCTCCTGCCTGGAGGCTGGACCCTTGCCCAGACCCTTGCCCTCAGCCTCCACTCCTGGTAGGAACCCTGGCCCCCTCCTGGCCCAGCTCCTGGAAGCCCAGCTCCTGCCTGCACTCAGCCATCCACTACGTCCCCAGATTCCTGAGTGCCCCCGAATTGAGACCGAAAGCAGGGGCCAGGTTCTGTTCTCAGCAGGAACCCCCTTTGCCCAGCATCTGAGTGCAGTGCAGGACAAGGTTGCAGGATGAACTTACTGAGCACGAGGGACCTGGCCCAGCGTTTCTAGGGACTGATAGCCCCTTGAGGAAAGACAGAATCACATGAATCTGTTTCTGCTGTGTTTTGCCCAGAGGGAGTTTTGAGGCCACAGGGGACTTTAAGGCAGGTGGAATGTCATTGTTCCCTCAGGGTCGTTGTTCTCTCCCCCATGTGAAGCAACAGCAAGCCAAGTCCTGAGCCTTGGCAATCACTCTGGCTTCCCCTGGGTGATGGCATGATCTCTTTCGCAGGGCCCCTCTTCCCAGAAAGCAGGAATCGCCCAGAGTGTTTACTCACACCTGAGAACTACCCTGTGCTGCAGAATATTCTGGGATTCTGGATGGGTCAGGTGTCCTCTCCACTATCATGCTTTCCAGTGTCACTGTTACCATATTACTCATTCAGCTATTATTCATTCATTCACTCATTGGTTTATTGGTATTTACTGAAGAGCCATGATGTAACCTGTACTTTTTTTAATGTTAGGGAGGGGGATTGACATCCAGTTTCGGGCCCCATGAATAGTCTTGCTCCCCTCCCCCCAGTGAGAACCCAGCGTGGCTCCAGATTTGGGATAGAGCAGTGAGGAGGATGGCGCCAGAGGACAGAGTAGGGGCACACAGCCAGGCAGAGGTGGCTGGGAGAAGCGTTGTGACAGAAACTGGGGGAGAAGATGGAAAGATCAGGGTAGGAGGGAGGACAGACTAGGGAAGGAGACAAGATGGATGGGCAGGCCAGATCTGGTGGGGAAGGGATGGGGAGACCTGCGAGGGGAAGAGACATCGGCAGGGAGGAGGACAGTTGGGGCCTTCCTGGGGATGAGACAGGGAGAAATGCTGGACAGTTGGGAGCTGGAGGGGTAGCGGATGGTGAGAGGACAGGATGGTATTGGAGAGTGTTTGTGCTTCAGATTTGGAACTGGAAGCCTTAGAGTAGACGGAGGCCCCAGGGACCTAGAGGTCCCAGCTACAGCTGCAGAGCTCGCCTCGAGTGGCCAGCAGTGTGTGTGGGAGTGTGCCCACATAAGGGTGGGTGCATGCTCTCTTAGACCCAGGAGTAAAGTCATCAAGACAAAGTCCCTGCCTTCCTCGAGCTCCCCCGAGGAGACAGAGCCTCCTGAAAGCAGGGCGAGTGGAGGGTTTGTGAGGAAATGAGGTTTATCTCCTGGCCCCTCTCTGCTCCAAGCCGAGCTCCTTCCAGGGCTGCCAGGTCCCTCCCCGTTGGTCCTTTGCCTTTCTCGTGTTGCAGTTTCACAACATACCTGTTTTCTTTGTCCTTTCCTGGGTATTCCCCTGGTTGGCAGGAGTTTATTTAATGAGGTTGAGTGTTAGAGACGGAATGACTGAACCGATAATGCCTTGGGGGTAGCATTTATCCTTTGGAGCCATAAATGGCTTAACACAATATAGTAAGTAAGACTGGACCACAGGGCAGCCAGACAGGGCCAGTGAAGAAGACAACATGGGAATTTGGACTCCAGGTGCATCAAACTTTACCAAGCTGATGGCCAAGCTTCCTGCTTACACGATCAGCTCCTCTTCACTTGTGTGTCAGTATCTGGGCTCTCCAGGGATCTCCAGGGAAATGGGCTCCACTTCTCTCTCATTGGTTCTAAGATCCCCAAAGCAGTGCAGATACCCCTGATGCCTAACCAGCCCTCCCTTCCCCACCCCAGCTAGGGTCAGGGTGGTACCCCTTGCTGCACTGGTGAAGGTGGACAACAGCTGAGCCTTCTCTTTACTTTGTGAAGGTTCCAAGTCTCTCAGTTCTTTCTTCCTCAAGTTCAAAGAACATCGGTTCCTTTAACCTTTCTGAAGCATCTTGCTTTTTACCCCCAATCGTGTTTGCTATTTGTATTCTCTAAATCTTTTCCTCTTCTTGCTTCTCAAGGGAAACCTTACATTGGACATGTTTGGGGACTTAATGGGATGATTGCTTCTTGCTTCCCGTATTTTTTTTTTAATATTGCATCATAATAATGATAGGTAAAAAATGTTTTCTTTCTTTTTTCCTATGTCAGGGTCTGTTTTTAGGACTTCTCTTATGTGTCTTAATTTAATGTTCTTAACAGCAAGTCTAAGAGGATGGCATTATTATTTCATTTCATATCCCCAAATTCGGCTTAGGGAAGGTAAATAGCTTGTCCGAGGCTGCACAGCTGGTTAGTGTAAGAGCCATGCAGGGTTGGGGGAGGGTGCTACAGAGCTCTAAGCTGCCTTCTATAAATATGGAAAGCTGTGTTGTTTAATTTTTAAAATTCATGCAAATATTTTGCATTGTCCTTTATACAAAACCCATTTGTTTTAATGTAAAAATAAGACCTTTTCTTTCTTTTTTTTAAAGATTTTATTTATCTGAGAGAGAGAGCATGAACAAGAGAGAGACACCAGGAGCAGGGGGGAGGGGCAGAGGTAGAGGGAGAAGCAGACTTCATGCTGAACAGGGAGCCCGACAATGGGCTCGGTCCTAGGACCCTAAGATCATGACTCAAGAAAAAAGCAGATGCTTAACTGACTGAACCACCCAGAAGCCCAACACCTTTTATTTCTGTGAACCCCAGGATGGAATCAGCGCTCTGGGGAGCCATATCTGTGCTGTGGCTTCAGGTCCCCCAGGCACACACCCACACACTTTTGGGCTTCAGACACCCCAGTGGGAACATGTCTGTGCTGAGTCATGAGATTTGACTTCCAACATCACCACATGGCTGTATGGCTTTGGGGGTATCTTTTCATTTCCCAGAGCACCAGTTCCTCACCATCTAAGATGGGGACGACTGCTTTCTTAGAGTTGTTATGAAGATAATGCGAAATAATGTATACAAAAGGGTCTGTGAAGTGTAAAAGCGTGATATCTTTGGTTAACGTTTACGTTTTGACATCAGGAGGCCATTTGAACCACAGGGAGCTTCTGATCTACTCTGGCCCCCAGATTTATTTCACTAGATACTGACACACTCATTTTACTTAGAGTGTCTAGCTCAATCTCAGTTTCCCAGGGTTTAGTTGAAGTCTGTTTCTCCTTGACTTGATTTCTCTGCCTGATTAATAAAATTTCTCTTCAAGTGAAGAGATAGGCATGGTGGCTGCAGAGCAAGGGGGTGTCCCCACCCATGAGAGCAGACATAGCTGTAGCAGCCCCTGAAGTTGGGACTTTCAAAGAACATCCCCCCTGCCTGAGCATCAGCATCTTCTAAGTACCCAAGTGAGGGTGTGATGCAAGCTTGCTGCTCATAGAATGAGGACTGATCCCAAGTTGATGCAGCAGTCAGTGTGTATTTCTGCAGTGATTGCTCTGAGCCAGGCTCTGTTCTAGGGCTTTGGAGATATCAGTGAGGGGCAAAGATTCCTGTCCCTGGGAGCTGAGATTCCAGTGTGTATAGATATACTGCATGTAAATGTAAGTAAAGGTAAGAATAAGCAAATTATAGAGTCTATTAGAAAGAAGTGGTCTGGAAAAAGGAAAGAGTGAGAGGCATCAGGAATGCTGAGTGGGTGGTGTGTGTCAGCAGTAAAGCGGGGCTCAGGATAACTGTTGCTGAGAAGTGAGATTTGCACAGACTCCTTTAGGTCTCTATTTGGAGTCAGTCAAATGGATGTCTGGGGGAAGATTGGTCTGGCAGAGGGAGCAGATAGAGTATAGGCATTAAGATGAAATTATGCCTGGCATGTCTCAGGAATCAAAGCGGCCAGTGTGGCTGAAGTAGACAGGTGGGGAAGAATACAGAAAAAAGATCAAAGAGGAGGAGAAGGCAAGATCTGTCTAGAGCCTTCAAGGCTTCTCCTCTAAGAGTAGATAGAGAAATGAAATAGTGTGACATCCTTCAGTTTAGCCATTCCCCAAATTCCATACAGATTTCTTGGCTGAGGCCTGCAGGTTCTGTGAGACAATGGTAGAAGTTGGTTCTGTTAGAACCACCTAGCCAGAGAGTGAAGAGAGGTGGCTCCTGAGGGGAACATCAGTTAAGCATGTAACTATGCCACTAGAAGGGAGAACAGATCTTTGGAAGACAGAAACATTGACCATCCTCAATGAGCTGGTGGTGGAAATAGGACCTGGGCATAAATAACGTTCCAATAAAAGATTCTTGGGGTTCAGAGAAAGGTGAGACTAATACAGATTCTGAGGATTCAGGGTTTAATTATGAAAGATGCCATTTAATCTGGGACTTAGATAATAGAGTTTGGGCAGGTGAATATGAGAGTAGGGGTACCCTCCATACTGAAGTGTGGTCTGGGGCACAATAGGGCAACAAGTGGTGGTAACTGGTTCTACTTTGCTGGATTGTAGGCTATATGAGAGGAAGGGTGGGAAATTTGAGATTGGCTCATGAGGGTCTCAGATACCATTTTGGATGCTATGGGGAAAGAAGTATAGCAGTGTTATTCTATGTTTAAAGGATTAGGACATAACTTGTTAGAATTCTATCAAAGCATCACTTGGTAAGGAGGGAGAGGTTAAGAAAACTAAATTTAGGGGTGCCTGGCTGGCTCAGTTGGTGGAGCACGTGACTTTTGATCTTGGGGTTGTGAGTTCAAGCCCCACATTGGGTGTAGAGATTACTTAAAAATAAAATATTAAAAAAAGAAGAAAACCAAATTCAGAGAAGTGGGTGGAGTTAAGGGCCTAGTTGGGAAATGATTGCGCTATTACTAAGCTTCAGGTATGTGAGTCATCTCAAGAAACAGGACCAGCATGGAGGAAAAAACCATAATAGATATAAACCTATAAAAGACATATATTTCTTTATTCTTCATATATATGTGTGTGTATATATATATATACATTTTTTTAAGAGAGAGAGTGTGGTAGGGGGAGAGGCAGAAGGAGAGGGGGAGAGAGAGAGAATCTTAAGCAGCACATGCTCAGCACAAAGCCCCACACAGGTTATGTCTGACCCTGAATTTTCTCAGCTCATGATCTCAAGGATCCTGAGATCGAGCCCCACACTGGGCTCTGCACTCAGTATGGAATCTGCTTGGGATTTTTGTCTCCTCTCCCTCTGCCCCTCCCCCCACTCCTGTGCATGCACGCACTCTCTCTTTCTCTTTCAAAATGAATGAATAAATCTTTGAAAAAAAAGTTAAGGTGAAATAAAGCATCTTAGGCACACAAACACAGATAAAATTCTTCAAGCAGACCTACCCTGAAAGAAATACTAAAAGTATTCTTTGGACAGAAGGAAAAGTATTCCAGATGGAAGCCCAAGGGTGCAGGAAGGAATGAAGAGTGACTATGTGGATAAACTGTCATGAATATTGACTGTGTAAAATAATAACAAGAGTTACTTTTTATGAAGTGTGCATTGTGTTCCAGGCAATGTGCATGTATTATTTTATTTATTCTTCCTAATAGTCCTGTGGGTTTGGTACCTTTATTAGTCCCATTTGGAGCACAGGGAGGGAGGCTTAGAGAGTACAGGTGTCTTGCCTGAGGTCACCTAAGCAGTGAACTTGAGTTGGTCTTACTGCCAAGTCTACATTTCTCTCACTAAGATGTGCTTTCCTGGAGTGTCAGTGGTGAGTTCCTTCAAGTTCTGGGGAGAACTGGTGAGGTGGGTCAGCTACGGAAACTTCATTTCCATGTGTTTCCCATTCATGGTGACAGGTAACCCAAAGTAATTCTGGATGTGGGCACAGCAGCTAGTTGGACTGCTCCCTCTCTTTGTGGGGCTGGCAAGTTCCTTCTGCTTCAGACAACTTCTTTTCTCCTTTCTACCCATCCAGTTACCAGCCATCCTGCAAGACCCAGAAAAAAATCTTGCCCTGGTCCATGAAATTTGCATGGACATTTCCCTGTGTTGTGATTACTCCCCTTTTAAGTTACCTGCAAATTTAGACCTCAGTACATTATTGAAGAGTCCTCAGTTGTTTTTTGTGTGATGATTTTCTCTCCTGCTAGTAGATGATAAGATCTTAGCAGAGTCTGTAACTGGTTTGACACTTTACTTGCCAGTGTGCTTGGTTTGGAACCTGGCACACAGAGGGTGTGCTTTGATTTATTAATTATAGTTCATCCTATCCACCACTGGCAGTGGAGCAGAAGCCAGTGTTTCGGCCATGAGTACCATGTGAACATGGTCTGGAGTGTTTCAAGTTGCCCTGAATTGAGCAGAGTTAGAGAACTCAGTGGGGTCCAACATCAGGACCTCTGGATTGAAGTATGAGCAGTGAAGTTTGCTGAGTTATATTTGGGTTATCAACCAACCAAATTCCCAAGCACCACTAAGAGCAGTTGTTTAATGGAATTTGGCTTTCACATAGAATCTTCCATCAGACTGATTTGTGATGACATCACAGTCAAACCACGTCCCCCAACCCCATTACTCTGAGTCCCAGCTCAGAGCTCTGTTCTCCCTGTTGAATCACCACTAATTTTTAATGTGCTTTTCTTAGTGCTGATATTCATGGAAGGCTAGACACATCTGTGGGTAGAGAGGACACCCACAGGGTACCCATGGTGAATATTAATGAGTGTTCCATAATGAAACCAGGACACTTGTGTACCAGTGGGAGCATAGAGGCAGAAAACAACGTGGAGGAAGATAAAAGAATAAATGGCATTCTTGGATGGGCAAGATTCTTGGATGGGGAGAATGCTGTGTGGAGCTAAGACAACCTGAGTGGATACTGGATTTCTTTTAGCTTGGCAGAGGCCAACAGGAAAGTGATATGGGAAAGTGACTAGATTGAGTCAGTTCTGGAGTTTATTGAGGACCTTGTCTGTGCTCAGCATTATGTTGAGATGCAGCTGTGAGGGAGAGAAATATTAGATATTAGATTATTAGGTATTTATATATAATATTAGATATTTGCTCTGTATTGGTCTCAGATGTGGGTGAAGGAAGAAGAGGGAAAGTGAAAGTGTTCCTGGACACAAGATATAACATACAGTGGTCCATACACGTCTTTGTTTCATGTGTGATTTTGTATTTCATATAAAGTGACCTTAATTGAGGAGGAATTAATAGCCATGAATAGCCAAGCCTAACATTGGGTTGTATTTCACAGAATTGAATTAAGGCCTAATCCTACACACATACATATACACACAGGTACTCATTCTTTTAGTTGAAATCTATAAAAACTGGTTGACCTAAGGGAAAAAAAATGAAGTAATCTCTCTACTCCATGTTGGGCTCAAACTTACAACCCTGAGATCAAGAGTTGCATGCTCTACTGACTGAGCCATCCAGGTGCCCCAGAAATTTTTTAAAGTTGTAAAACATTGACAAAAATTCTTGCTGGGATTTTGCTAGGAATTTATTATACCGGTACATCAATTTGGAGAGAATTGAATCTTTATTACGCTGAGTGTTCCAATCCACGAATACAGTGTGTGTCTCCACTTAATTAGGTCTTTGATTTCTTTCACTAGTGTTTTGTAGTTTTCAGCATACAAGTCCTATACATATTTTCTTAGATTTATATCTAAGCATTGCACTTACTTTTGAGTGGTATTGTATTTTTACAGTTGATTTTTTTTTTATGTAGCGACTGAATCCTGTGACCTTGCTGGACTGACTTACTAGTTTTAGGAATTTTGTTTTTGTTTTTACAGATTCTGGAATTTTCTGCCCAGATGTTCCTGTCATGCACAAATAGGGGCAGTTCAGTTTCTTTCTGATCTGTATGCCTTTTCTTTTCTTGCCACAGTATGATGGCTAAAACTTCCAGTATTATGTTGAAGACATAATAAGCAAGACTTGCTTTGTTCTTGCTCTGAGCGGGAAATCGTTCACTAGTAAGTATGGTGTTAGTTGTATCTTATTTGTGGGTGTCCTTTATCAAGTTGAGGGAATTTCCTTCTATTTCTAGTTTTCCAAGAGTTTTTAATCATAAATGGGTATTGAATTTGTCAAGTGCCATTTCTGAATCAATTTATATGATCATGTGTTTTTTTTCTTTAGCTTTTTGATGTAGGGATTATATTGATTGATTTTTAAATTTTGAACTGTTTTATACATATTGAGCTGTAATAGCTCTAGTAACCAAGGCAGTGTGGTATTGGTAGAGGGATCGGCGTATAGATCTATGGAATAAAATAGAGAACCAAGAAAGAGCCCCACACAAGAATGGCCAACTGATTTTTTGACAGTGGTGCAAAAATAATTCAGTGGAAGAAGTATAGTCTTTTCAACAAATAGCGCTGGGCAATTGGATATCCATAGGCAAAAAAGCTCCCTCAAAACAAAAATGAAAAGAGCCTTGACTTAAAACTTACACCTGCACAAAAATTAACTAAAAATTGACTATGGATTTAATATCAAATATTTTTCAAAAATTTTAGGTCGTCTGTAATAGCACTGAGTGGTGTTTTATGATTTATCTATAAAAAATCTTGTGTACCTATTGTTACATTTATTCTTAGATCATTTATAGTTTAATTTGCCATTGTAGGTTGTATTTTTGAAGTTAAATATTCTGATTATTTGATGTCAATGTATAGGATAACTCATTTAAAAAATATTTATGTATTTAGGGGCGCCTGGGTGGCTCAGTGGGTTAAAGCCTCTGCCTTTGGCTCAGGTCATGATCCCAGGGTCCTGGGATCGAGCCCCGCATCAGGCTCTTTGCTCAGCGGGGAGCCTGCTTCCTCCTCTCTCTCTCTACCTGCCTCTCTGCCTGCTTGTAATCAATGCCTGTCAAATAAATAAATAAAATCTTAAAAAAAATGTTTATGTATTTATTTGAGAGGGAGTGCGCGTGAGCACAAGCCAGAGGAGGGGCAGAGAGAGAGGGAGAGAAGCAGATTCCCAGCTGAGCAGGGAGCCAGATGTGGGCTCAATCTCAAGACCCTGAGATCATGACCTGAGCTGAAACCAAGAGTCATATGCTTGACTGACTGAGCCACCCAGGCACCCTGATAATTCATTCTCTTTTAAAGATTTTATTTATTCATTTATTTATTTTTAAAGATTTAAATTTAATTTAAATAAATTTTAAAAATTTATTTATTTATTTATTTGACAGACAAAGATCACAAGTAGGCAGAGAGGCAGGCAGAGAGAGGAGGAAGCAGGCTCCCTGCGGAGCAGAGAGCCCAACGAAGGGCTCGATCCCAAGACTCTGGGATCATGACCTGAGCCGAAAGCAGAGGCTTTAACCCACTGAGCTACCCAGGCGCCCCTAAAGATTTTATTTTTAAGTAATCTACATCCAACATGAGGCTTGAACTCATAACCCCAAGATCGAGAGTTACATGCTTTACTGACTCAGCCAGCCAGGCACCTCTAGGATACTTCATTTTTGTATAAAAATTTTATATCTCACAACTTTGCTGAATTCTTTCATTAATCTTAATTATTTTAAAATAGTTTTGGGTCTTCTATATGGAAATCATATTATTTGTGAGTAATTACAGTTTTATACTTTTAGTGAAATGGTCAATAGAGGCAATGAAAGTGGTGCTCTTACCTTGTTCCTGATTTTAAAAAGAAATACTTCTTTTTCATCTTTTTTTAAAAGATTTTATTTATTTATTTATTTGAGAGAGAGAGAGAGATCACAAGTAGGCAGAGAGGCAGGCGGGGGCAGGGGTAGCAGGCTTCCTGCTCTGAGCAGAGCCCGATGCAGGGCTCCATCCCAGGACCCTGAGATCATGACCTGAGCCGAAGGCAGAGGCTTAACCCACTAACCCACCCAGGCGTCCCTTCTTTTTCATCTTAAGTCCAATATTTGATAAAGTTTTTGGTGGCTATTAAGAAGATCCCTTCTATTTCCAGTTTGATAAAACTTTTAAAGTCCCTAATGTTTGGGGTGCCTGGGTGGCTCTGTGCTCAGCAGGGAGCCTGCTTCCTCCTCTCTCTCTGCCTGCCTCTCGGCCTACTTGTAATCTCTGTCAAATAAATAAATAAAACCTTAAAAAGAAAAAAAAAGTCCCTAATGCTTTTTTAATCAAAAGATTTTCTGTCTCGGGGTGCCTGGGTGGCTCAGTGGATTAAGCCGCTGCCTTCGGTTCAGGTCATGATCTCAGGGTCCTGGGATGGAGCCCCTGCATCTGGCTCTCTGCTCAGCAGGGAGCCTGCTTCCTCCTCCCTCTCTGCCTGCTTGTGATCTCTGTCTGTCAAATGAATAAATAAAATCTTAAAAAAAAAAGATTTTCTGTCTCTATTGAGTTGGTTATGTAGTTTATCTACCTTCTTTTAATGCCATTTATTATGTTGGTAGATATTCCAGTATTGAACTTTTGTTGCTTTTGAGAGACAAATCTTACATGGTTGTAATGTATTGTGATTTAAAACATTATTTGATTCAGTTAAAATTTTATTTAACATTTTTACATCTATTTTTTATGAATTTGGCTAGAAATATTTCCTTCCTTCTTGATTTTGGAGTCAGCATTTTGGAAGCCTCAAAAGTTGATGAGTTTTATTCCTTTTTCTCCTCTTTAAACCAGTCTGAGTATGATTGAAATTATTTATTTCTTGAGGGTTTGAGAACATACTTATAAAGACCCACTCCCCAAAAGTAACCAATGATTTGATTACTTTAATGATTGATTTATATTCTATTTTTCTTGAGTCAGTTTTTATAAGTTTTGCTACAAAACTGTCCATTTTATTTGACTTTCAGTTTTGGGGTTATAGAGTTTCCATCCTGTCTTCTTACCCAATATATGCATTTAAGACTAGAAACATTCAGGGCACCTGGGTGGCTCAATGGGTCAAGTGTCTGTCTTTGGTTCAGGTCATGATCCCAGGGTGCTGGGTTTGAGTCCCACATCAGGCTCCCCGCTCAGCAAAGAGCCTGTTTCTCCCTGTCCCTCTGCTGCTCCCCCTGCTTGTGCTCTCTTTCTTTCTGTCAAATAAATAAAATCATTATAAAAAAATCTATTTTACTAATTATCTCTTTAGATTATCTAAACTGCTGCTAAATCCACCCACTGAGTTTTTTTATTCTCATTTATCTTAATTCCAGAATCCCATTTTGGTTCTTTTTCAGATCTGCTTGGTCATTTGGGAAATAGTTTTCTGTTAGCCTGCAGACTTTTTTCCAAGTTGACTTTTATTTATTTAAAGCTACATGTTTCTTTTATAATCTAACCCTATAATTTCAATATATGATGCCTTCACAGGTCTGCTTCTGCATCTTGTTGTTTCTGCTTGTTTTAATTCATGGAGCTTTGCTCCCTCGTGTGCTTGGTTATTTCTGATAATAAGCTGTTAGTTTTTTTATGTTTTTTTTTTTTTATTTGTGGTATTTCTTTGAGTCTTAGTAGACTTCATTGAGATTTAAAATTTAATGATTATATAAATTATTTACAGAAATTCTACACCATCCTTTTTTGTTATCTTGTTCCTTTCTTGTTTTTGACTCTTTATTTTGTATTATGAATGATTTGAGGTTTTGATTTTATAGTCTGTATCAAGTGATTCTATGAACTAAAACTCCCTTGGGTCACATTCTGCTGTTTATTGTTTCCGATGACTCCTGTTCACTTTGTTGTGTTTGCTCACATGTTTTGTAATTTGGGCTGACCAGCTTTTATATAGTGGAGTTTAACCGTGGTATTCTGTACAATGTATAGGAGAGCATATCTTTCTAGAGATGGTTTACATTCATTTCTGTCATGTGCTTGGGGCACTGCAAAGGGGCCACTTCTGTGTGGCTTTCTCAGTCAGGAGGTTCTGAGACTGCAGATAGTAGAGGGCAGATCTGTGGTTATATGTTCTTAGGAAGACATTTTTTGGTTACCCGGGTCTTAGGCCCTGCTAGATAGGCTTCCGTGCCACCTCCCTTTGACCGTAGACAGAGATCATAGTCCTCAGCTGTATTATTCCCCATTTCATCCAGGCCTCCAGCTTTGTCTGTTGTCCTTACGTGGTTATTCAAACCCAAACTTTGTTATTTGCCTTTTAATGAAGACCAGTAAATGCTCCAGGGGCAGCCCCAGCCCTCGCACCACTTAACTATTCTGGATTTCAGCTTCCTCTTTCTGTTTTTTAATTAATTAATTAATTAAATTTTGCCTCTAGAGATTTTACTGCTTTCTTATGAGATCATGCAAACATTTAAAGGATGTTTGCTTTATTTTATCCAGCATTTCTACACATGTGGTTAACGGGAGATGTTTTGGCTGTGTCATCTACTGTATTGCTGGAAATTGATATTAATTCATTTTTAGGGAATACATGTTATCCAATATCTGATTTGAATACTTTTTTAAAAAAAGTTCTGACCAGTCTTTTTGAAGATCAAAAACAGTGAAGGCAAGGACCATATCATATTTATTTTCATATTTCTCATGCCTTGATATAAAGTCCCGATAATTGTAAAAAAAAAGAAGAAATAGGAAGTTTATCTAGAACACATCATTTGCTATTCTCCCAAGACTGCACTCATTTCTAAACAATGATAAATAAAATGTCCCAGCTAATCTAAAAATTGTTCTCAAGCAGACAGCTCATTAGAGTATCTTTGTTCAGGAAAAGTTTCTTCTGACTTTGTGAGTATTAAGGCTTTCCTACATTCAAACAAATGTTGGCATGGAGGATAAAAATCCTGTGGCTAGCAAGGCTTTTTCCTTCCATTTTGACGACTTACGTCCTGGGCCAAGTTTCATGTGGACATTTTTATTCTACAGTTGTACCGTACAGTCTACAGTTTGTAGACTGGATGCCTTCCAATGCAGCATGATTACATCAAACAGTATTGGTAACGGGCTCAATCCTCCCTGCCCTGGTGGTGTGCCCACGTGCAGGAACACATAAACATAAACACACACAATACACATCCACAGAGAGTATGTCAGAAGAGCAGTAATTATGGGCGCTTTTAGGAATTTGCATGGCCAGAAGGAAGGCATGGCTGGGTACAGTAGGCCTTGGGAAATGGCCACTCCAGTAACTTCTTGCCCTTCTACAGCCCCTTCCTATGGTGTTCCCACCTCTGACCAAGCAGATGTGGCTTTGTCCTTGAGCTGGCTCTGCTAGGCCTTGCTGATTAATTGCTAACCAATGTGGGAGTTTAGAGATTTCCAGGGCAGTTACAGTGGGGGTTGGAGAGAAAACAGAGGAAGTGGCCACCAGACACAGTTGTCTATCAGCATGTCCTCTCCAGGATGCTCAGGAGATGAATATTTGAAGGCAGCCTCTGAATGAGACGGTGTTGACCACACACACTGTTGCTCTGGGCAGCTCAAGAAGCAGCAAGTGGAGGGTGGGGAGGTGGCAGGGAAGGTGGAGGTGAGCCTTAGAGCTGAGAGTGGGAGCAGAGCAACACAGGGTTTGCTCTGCGGGTGCTTGGGAGCCAGCATGGAGAGGTCACTTCTAGCTCAGAGACAGAGAGACTCCTTCCTGGGAGCTGTGGTTTATAATGTCTGTGTATTTGCATTTGCTGCTTCAGAGGGGCTTTAAACCAAGGCAAATGGGTGCGGCATTGACTGTCAGATAACAGGAGACCACAGACCCATCCCCGATGGTCTAGTTTTCTAATTGGACAGGCAGACAGCCCAAACACGCACCAGGCCTTATCCCGCAAGCATTGGCTGTAGCTCCAGGGAGGGGCCAGCCAGACATCAAACTATGGCTTCCCTGCTAGGTTCTGTAGGGAGATACGTGTCGATTATATAACCCACAAATAAGCATTATTGGCTACTATGATAGGGATTTGGCCCTAAACACTCTTAGCACTCCAGGTCTCAGGAGATCAAATCAGTTCCCTCATGTCTAAGCCTGAGCTTTCCTGCACATGCCTCTTTTCTCTGGGCCCCACCCTGGCTTCTGTTTAGTTTTCTTAGGGAGTAGGACATGGGAAAAGGGGTTGGAGGCAGCCCTGGGACCATTTCAATACACCAACCCTCCTGGAAGCTTGGGAGATGAGAAGATTCTGCTGACAATCCTTTTTTTTTTTTTTTAAGATTTTATTTATTTGACAGAGAGCAAGTGGGGGGAGGAGCAGAGGGAAAGGGACAAGCAGACTCCACGCCAAGCACAGAGTCCAGGGGCTTGATCCAATGATGCTGAGAATATGAGCTGAAGTCAAAGCCTAGTTGTCCAACCCACTGAGCTTCCCAGGCTCCCCTCCTGATGACCATCTAAGAGGAAGAGCCAGGCAGCCCCGACCCTTGTGTCCTTAAGCAACGAGTGTCAGGATTTCAGGCGTCAGTCTTTTTACTTCTTCTGTTATCACATCTTTTCCCAACCCCTTAGTGCCTTTGGTCTTGATTTTGATTGTGGCTCTTCGAGACAGAGGCAGAAGGGGAGACTTAGTTCCATTTGGGGTTGGAGTAAGTCAATATTAAAGCGATGTGCGGGATTTCCTTAGGAGCTCTAATCTCAGGGGGGCTAGTGATTTTGTCTAAGACCCTTTTCTGCAAGTGTCTCCGTGTTGTGCCCTTTCCCTAAAAAATTCCTGCCACGGATTTTCTTCTATTTGCTGTTATTTGACTAATGCCAGAGATTGCTGTGTCCCTGAGATATGGAACTTGCCCTCTGGAAGGAACTCTTTCTGCTGGTCCTTAAAGCAACAGCAGATTCTCCAGGGCCTGCTTTGCCCCCATTAGATGGGGGTTAGTGTTAGATCCTGGACCCTCCCTGTTTGCCTGGCCATCTGCAAGTAACTGTTTACTCCTGGGCAATTCCCGAGGTGTGACAGCAACCATACAGGATCCCTCTCACTGCTGTGTTGAGAGCTACTATAGGGGCAGGCCTGGAAGCAGAGAGAACATTTCAGAGTCCACTGCACTGACCCAGGTGAGAGAAGATGGTGGTGTCCAAATCATGGTGGAGTGAGGAGGAGTGACTGGATTCTGATTACATTTTGTAGGTAGAGCCAGCGGGATTTCCTGGCAAGTTGGATCTGGGGTGTAAGAAAAAGCAGGTAGTCAAGGGTGACTTCAAGGTTTTAGGCCTCAGCAACTGCAAGGATTACATTATCATGAGTTGAGATGGGAGATTTATCGGGGGGAGCAAATTTAGGGTTGAGGAGGGGAGGATTAAGAATTTAGTTTTATTGTGAGGGTTTTGAAGGGGCGGGGGGTGGGAGGGTGGGGGAGCCAGGTGGTGGGTATTGTGGAGGGCACGCATTGCATGGAGCACTGGGTGTGGTGTAAAACTATGAACTCTGTTACGCTGAAAAGAAATAAAAAAAAAAAAAAAAAGAATTTAGTTTTATTGGGTTATGGACATTGGGGAGGGTGTGTACTATGGTGAGTGCTGTGAAGTGTGTAAACGTGGCGATTCACAGACCTGTACCCCTGGGGCTAATAATACATTATATGTTAATAAAAAAATTAAAAAAAAGGAATTTAGTTTTAAATATGTTAACTTGAAATAATTTTATATATATCCAAGTGGCAATATATATCCAACCAGCCAAAAGTAGACATTTGGCTATAAGTCTGGGTTTAGGGAAGACGCCAGGGCACTCATCAGTGGATAGAGACAGAGAAGGCAGGAGGAGAAGAGAGGCCCAAGGACTGAGCCCTGGGACTCAGGTTGGAGAGATAAGATTTGGTTCATGTCTATGCTTATTTTGTGTTTTCTGTCTCCCACTTGAATGTGAGCTCAGTGAGGGCAGTGACCTTTTCCATCAGTGGCCCACACTCAATAAAAATCTGTAGGATGAATGAATGCAGAGCTATATACCACCTATGCCGTCTCTGACACTGAAGTGGGCTGTTGGCAGGCTTGTCTGCTTGGATGCCACTGACCCAAGCCAAGTCAGCCCCGAGGTCACAAGGTGTGGGTGGTGAGGGACAACTCTGGCATTCCCCCCACCCAGCCTCCCCGTTGTTCCTTGAAGCTGCTTCTTGGGGTCCAGAAGATGAGGGAGGGGCTACTGAGAGGACCCAGGAGCCCTGCAGGATGACCACAGAGGCCACAGCTTTGGAAAGTGGCCGGTCACATGTGCCCCGTGGGGTCCTCTGGGGGCAGGGGACCCTGAGGCTACTCAGAGCCGGCTCCTGCAGCTCACCTTCCTGCTATGAGTCTCTGTATGTGTATGTCAAAGGCACAGGAAGTGCTGTAATCCTGTTATCCCTGTCCCTTCCCACCCAGGAGTCTAAAATCCAATTCCCCGAGAACATCGAGAGCATCAGCAAACAGAATGGATGCAGACATAGGAGGAAATGCCAGAAGGCCTTGGGTGTCTTTGCCAGCTCCCGGTGGAGCGCAGCTTAGATGAGCGCGGTTTTGACGGATGAACCTGAGAAAGGCTCAACTCTGTCCCAGACCCTCCCACCCTCATTCTGCTTTCCTTCCTGGGGGCTAATTGCTGTGTCTCCTCCCAGATGGAGGCACAGCTCCATCCCACTCTTGCACTTGTGTCTTTAATCCTGTACCCCACTGCTCCCCTTCTCTATATATCCGATTCCCTTCCTAGACCAGCATCAGCTCCTTTAGTGGATTTCCTGAGATCAATGCTTTCTTTTCTTAGCCTTCTTGGCTCCTCCTTGTTCTCAGTAGAGCCTTCCTCTTTTGGCGTAATCTCTACCTGCAGTCTCCAGGTATAGCCCTGGGCCTGGCTCTGAGGGTACTGACCCGGTGACCCTGTGTCTAGCCTGCAGCCACCTGTCTCCTGCGTGTCTGGGGCTGCTTCCTGCGGTTGCAGCCTATGTCTGTCTGCTCTTCACTCTTTCCTATGAAGTTATCGACAGCATGCTTTCAGACTGGTCATTGAAAATGCAACAAGAGCCTGCAGGCTTAAGGATTTATAGCATACAGACTCTTAAGAGTAATAAAGTAATTACAGGCGAGGGCTGATGGGGAAGGTACATAAAAATCACCCACAATTCTATGACCTAGAGATAACCACTGCAAATACTTAGGTGTGTTTCCTTCCAGTTTTTAATCTCATGCATATTTATAAAGCATTGCTGTGATCATACTGCTGATTTCACTTTTCACCCAGTCTGCTTCTGGGTGGGCATTACATGTTCATAAGAAATAGGCGTCATTCTGCAGGTCTTGTGCAGAGAAGCCTCAGCTCCTGGAGCATTGTTCCAGTTACCCAAAGCCAGCCCCATCCGAGACCAGATCCTGCTTGCTCTGTGGGCACTCTGTTTTCTTTGGGTTTCATCAGCTTCAAGCTCTTACCCACGCTGAGCTCTCCCTGCACTCATTTGCTCCTGAAGAGGACAGTAGTTCCTCTGGTCCCTGTATTTTTTTTTTTTTTTTACCCCTGAGCATAGCAACATTGCACCATGACCCCTGCCCCCACTTGGCTTTGAGCAGAAAGAACCTCCTGGATCCCCTGTCCCTTGGAGCTGAGGCCTCTGCCCACCCCTTTGTGTCATGGACACCCCATCCTTTTTTTGATCTGTTTTTCCATTTGGAGCACTTTCTGCTTTTCTCCTTTGCAGAAAGGGCCAGAGGCTGTTTACTATCCCATTACCAGTGAAAGCTAGCATATGCAAGCAGCCGCTTCCCATGATTACGGGAAAGCAGCTGCCCGAGGAGGGCACAGGTAGGCAGAGGCTTTTCTTTACAAAGTCAGAGTCTCTTCCCCAGCAATGACTGATGGCCTTGGAAGGGCCACAAGGAAGACTGTTCCTGCCCTCTGTGTCCCACCTCTAGGCCCCACAAGCCTTCCCACCATTGAGCATAATCTTACCCCTGAGGGAACTGATTGTGTCATATCTGTTTCAGGTTTCTCTCTTTGCACTGGTTGACACCCTTTGAAATGTCTCTGTCCCCTTTGTTTGTCCAGGCCTTCCCCACCCATGCACATCCACCCACCTTCGCCTGCCACTGAGAAGTCTCCTCCTAACTCTTCTTGACTCTTTGCTCCAGTCCATTCAGCACACTTGGTCCCTTAGCACCACCCTTGGCCCCAGACCTTGGCGCCTGGTTAGGGCCCTGCACTGGGCCTGTGTTTTGGAAGGTTTCTTTTCGGCTCTCCTCCCACTATCCCTCCCACAGGGAATCATAGTCCTGCTCTAATGGGTCACCCTTTTTCTCAACTCAGTCAGTGGACAGGTGGCTCTCAGAGGGCAGGACCTATTTTATTCTGGTGTTCCTTGTAGGATTTGAAAGACGACTCGGTACACAGTGGGGCTTCAAAAAATACAGGTTGAGTAAATATGAGAGTGATACCACAGGCATGGCTCTTTCCAGGCAAACAGTAGGTAGCACAGGCAGGCCCAGGAGGTGTGTGTGAGGGATGGGAAGGGGCACTGTGGGAGGGACCTTTAGGAATATTGAACAGGCCAGGGAGGAGCAGACCTTAACAACAGTGAAAATGCTCTGGGCAAATACCATCATGAAATGCTGTAACCCAGAAGTACATAAACTCAAGGGCACCTGGGGACCTCTGTGGGGGAGGAAGCCTGGAGAATGAATGTCCTGGGGGGGCGTGGCTCTGGGGTAGGGTGGCTTGTCCCAGGGGCTGGAGACCTCACCTTCGGGGTGGGGGTGGCAAGGCCAAGCTCCCCAGATGCCTCAAGATGCTGGAGGTTCCGTCTCTCTAGCTGGACATTGAGTGTTGGAGTCCAGCCTGTTTGCAGGGAGTGGGGATCAAGTGGATGAGGAATACCTGGCTGACTGGTTCTGGCCCCAGATTTGCTCTCAGGCTATCTGTCCCAGGGAGCAGAGAACAGAACCCCTAGGATATAAAATGGCAGAGCTTGCTGCCGGGTCCCTGGGCTTTTTGGTGGCTACGGCTGCCTTTCCTATTCTCTTAATCTGATGCATGAGACTGAATTCAACTTAATTAGGAGGATTATATGTCTTATAAATTTAATACTTAATATTCAAGCAGACGCTTTCCCCCCTCAGCATATTTATTAAAGATGTCCTGGGAGGAATGTTAATGAGTCATGACGTCATAAATATTTAGACCCAAGGAGCCAGGGAGGAAGGGAGAGAGGAAAACACATCATTTTAGGAACCGAAAGGGAAAGAGATTTTGTTCTTGGATTGGGGCTTGTTGTGGAGGCAGCTTGGGCAGAAATACAATTTCAAGATTCAGAGCTGTGAGCGGTGTTCTTGTCCAAAGCCGAGTAGTGTTGGGGGTGCCATGTGTGCTGGCTCAGTCTGCCTTGTTTTGCATTCGAGTGTGTGCTGTGCCTTCAGGAGGCCAAAGCACACATTCTAATGAACAATGGAAGAGAACACCCTGGCTGGATGTTGTGCCCATTCTGTCTTCTTCTCTGGTTATTTGGAAATGGCACTGGTGTAGACTTAGCATTAGCATGACTGAACTTAGTGCCGAACTTTGATCCAGATGCTTAATAACTGATAATCAGAATAACATGGGGAGGGGAGTGATGGGGCAGAGAGGAAGAGAAGGAGCCTAGAAGCTCATCTCCCTGCCTTGGGAGGAACTTCTCCATGGTTATACTCCCTACTGCCCTTATTTCTCCAGATCCATATGAGACACAAATTATTTTCTTTCCTGATGGATCTGGCTTATTGAGCAATCTGAATTGAGTGGGATACAGAGAAGCCAGGACAAGTCTCCTGTCCCATCCCCTGATGCCGTCTCACACAGAGCTTGGCTTTCCAGTCCCTTTAGGGAATAAAAGACAGCTTGGCATGCACCTCATCCCACCACCCATCCAAGTCAGCATTCCTGCTGCCCTCCTCCCAGAGCATGCTGCTGCTTCAGTGGTGCTGGGCCTGGTTGATTTTCCAGGAACAGTGTAAGCCAATAAAAAACAAGATATTTCTCAAATCTGCCCACTTTTCTCTCGTCCTCTCTGGCACCAGCCCAGTCCAGGCTACCAGTTTCTCTCCCCCGGACGAGGCTAATGTCAGACAGGACCAGAAAAATGTGGGAGCGGCCTCCTGTTGGGTCTCCCTGACCCCAGGAGAGGCCCTACAATTCCTTCCCCACCCACAACCGTGCCCTGTTTTGTAGCTGGAGAAAGGGTCTTATCGGCCTCTGCTATACACTCTCCAGACGCTGCCTGTTATCCTCAGGATAAGTCCTGTCCTGGGATGAGGCCTTTCGTGATCAGACTCTGGCCAACTCTCCAGTCTTAGTTATCCTGTTATCCCTTAACCCTCACCCCTCTCTTGCTTTGTGTGATCTGGCCGCTCTGAAGTTCTTATAATTCCCGAAATGTACTTTTCCCTGTCCTCTGGGCCCTTGCAAGTGCTGTGCCCTTTGCCTAGATTCCTTATCCCCTTTGTCTAGCTAATTCCTGCTCAGCCTTCAGGGCCCCTCTTAGTTACCACTTAGTCTGGAGAGCCTTACCTGATACCCACCCCTCCCCAGCTAAGCTGGGTGCCTGCACACTCTCCCACGCTTGATCTTTCCCCTCCTTCAGGGCCTGTCATGTAGATTAGCTGGTCTTCATTCTCATCCGACTGTCAGCTCCTTGAAGACAGGAATGATTGTCTTCATTCACTTCTGTGTCTCTAACACTGAGCCTCTCACAGGACACAGAGCTGAGAAATTCCATGTGTGACTGACTGACGGACTGAAAGACAGGACATGGAAATGGGAGGGCACCTCTACGTGGGTGACTTCAGTTCCAGAGACGCAGTGTAAGAGTTTGCCCAGTGGTACTTCTCCAGTTGCGTCTGCTTGCAGAATCACAGGTAGCGCCTCAAGCCTGAAAATAATAGGTACTCCCACCATTCGCGTTACAGAAGCTTCCAGGAGGCCCTATCGCCAACTACTGTCACATCTTCATCCCCATCCCCAGTTTATTTAAACAACAGACAAGGGTGACGTCAAGATAATTTTCAGAAATATGGAGTTTAAGTCCTGGTGGTGGGAGAGTACTGTGGGTTTTCCCTCTCCTCTCCGTGGGAAATGTGTCCCTGAATCTGAGGGAGGTGAAGGTGGCCTCCAGGGAATCAGCTGTAGAGACTGGAAATGGCTGCATGGGGGGTGCTGGAGCTCATTCCTCCCCAGGAAGAGGAGGGGGGCTGGGGTGTGCCGCGGTGTGGTTGGACATCTCTTACTCCTCTCCCAACCCTCCAGGGCTCAGACAGCCAGAGCACACTCAACAGCAGGTAAAAAGTACTCGGTGGGATCTGATAGAAGCCATTTCTGTTACAAAACAATCCATGGTTGTGGGTGGAGAAGGGATTCAGGGCCTCTCCTGGAGTCTGGGTGACCCATCACGAGGCTGCTCCCACATTCTTCTGGTCTTGTCTGCCATTAGCCTGGTCGAGGGGAGAGAAGCTGGTGGCCTAGACTGGGCTGGTGCCAGACAGGACCAGAGAAAAATAGGCAGATTTGGAAAGTGTCTTGTTTCTCACTTGTCTACATGGATTTTTTTTAAATTTTTTATTGCAGGAATATTTTATTGAAGAAATTTCCAGCAGGGCCAGCACCAGCTCCATAGGTGCTTTCAGCTTGGTGTCCTGCCTGTCTAGGGGCCTCAGTGGTAGGCATCCCACAGAGCTGAAAGCACAGATCCTAGTCTCTTAGCCATAGGGGTCAAGGCCCATGTGATGGTGAGCAAGTTTGGGTTTGGCCTGGCAGATCGGAGGTAATGGGAGCAAAAATGCTGTGATGAGCTAAGGCCTTTGGCTCAGATAAGAGACCCCCGTGACTCTGAGCCACCTTAACCCAGAGCAGAGGAAAAGGGAGTTGTGTATGCCTAGCAACATGTACCTGTCAGGCTGGGGAGTGAGGCCGGGCAACCGTGGGACTAGGCATGTCTCAGTTCTGACCTGCTGGGAGGGGTGTGGTAGCTATGGGAACCGGAAGTGCACCAGACTGTAAAGAATGGGCCTGGGCCCTGCCCCACCTGTGCTGAAGGTGCCGGGTGGGAGGGGATGGGGTGGGCTGGCAGCAGGCAGATCATAAGCAGATGGGTCATTGTCCCTGGAGACCAGGACAGAGTTTGCTGGGAGGGGCTGTGGAGGTTATGGGAGTACTGAGGTACTGGCCAGTGGTAGTGTCATGGCAACACACTGGGCCCTCAGCACTGTGAGGTCTTCTCCTATCATCCAGGAAAGCCTTTCCTCCCCGCCCCCCTCCCTCCACATCCCCCGCCCCGACCTCCCCGTACTCTGATTCACCACTCTGCTCTGCTCCAGCAGTACTAGTGAGTTCCAGTGCATTGCTGGAGTTCTCTCTGGGGTCATACTTCCCTTGTTTCCCTGTTGGTCCTCACGCCCCTTCTAGGGCTTGGGTGACATCCTGGGGAGAAGGCTTCCAAACAATGTTTTAAAGCCTGGGAAAAAGAAGCAGGTAGTGGCTAGAATCCCAAAAATGCTTCCAACTTTCTTCTCTGCTCCTTGCCTACAGGAACCTGCCACCTCCCTCGTTTTCCTTCTTTTGACATTTGAAGAGTAGAGGAGAGGAACTTGCTGAATATCTAATGCTACTTACTCGTAACTATCATTTGCCATTGCCAGGTGCAGTGACAGGCACTTGGAATTACTTTCTATTTTCAACATAACAGCTCATCACAGCCACCTCATGAGATAGGTACTATGCTAACCCTGTTGGACAAATGGAGAAAAGAGTGCCTGGGAAGTTAAGTGATCTCATTCAAGGCAAAAGCATTAGTGAAGTTCGATGGCCAGTCTTTCATCCTCATTTTTAGTGATCAGCAGCTGGGCACCGCTGACTGCTCTCTCCTGTTTGAAATCCTTAACGTAGCTTTGGGACACCTCCTACCTTGTTGGTTGCTCCTTTTCCAACTCCAGTTGGTTGCTCCTTATCTTTTGGACCTCCAGCCATTGATGACTCAGTTCTTGGTCTCTTCTCTCTCTGTGCTCACTCCTTTGGTGACCCCATTTAGTCTCCTGAAAGTGCCAGCTTTATGCTGACCATTCCATACTGCATCAGGTGCATGTTTTTATCCAGCTGGCTCTTTGACACCTCCGCTAGGCATCCCAGAGTTACCCTGACAAATTTTAACTCTGCATCTTCCATTCCAAACCTCCTGCTCCTCCAATTTTCTCAGCCCGGTAAATGGCAAGTCCATCTCTCCATGGCTTGGGCCAAAAATCATTGAGTCTTCTTTGACTCCTTTTTTAATTCTCCACATCCAGTCACCAGGTCCGCTTTCAAAGTATATCCAGATTCCGACCCCTTCCTACCCTTTCCTCTACCCACCCTGGTCCAGGACTTGCTCATTGCTTGACAGTTGCACAGTCCTCTGGCTTCCCCGTCTCCCCACATCTGTTTGTCACAGTAGCCTGACTTTTCTCTTGCTGTTCTCTTTGTCTGGAATGTCCTTTCCCAAAATAAGTACGTGGTTGTGCACAGGAGAACCTGCTTGGGAGCAAGAGGGTGTTGAAACACAGCCTGCATTTTGCTCAACAACTGGTGTTTCATGGAACTTTATTCACTCTTGGGGGAGCACTGTTTTCTGATTTGCACAGAGGCTTGCTGCGGGACAGGCTGTTTTGTGGTCCCCTAAACTCTGTGGGCCTCAGAGATACCTGGGGGGTCCCCTGGAGAGTGCAGGCTATGGTGGGTCTTGGAAGGTGGCTTTGCCAGTGAGAGAGGGGTGGGGATCCTGCCCAGATCTGCTCTAAAGTTGTCGATTGCCTATGGAGGTTTTCCTGGGATCCCTCTGGAAGTCTTACTGAGAGCAAGAGGGTGCTGAGTGGAGAGAGGTCTCTCATAGGCTTCCTGGAGCAGGTTAACAGCGTTCACAGAGCTACTTAGTCACTTCCACATACCTGAGAATCTAAGAGGTCTCTTAGACCTCTTAGATCTGCATGGGGCTTGGCATGAAACTGGTCTTTGGTTTCTGTCTTTCCCAACTCCTACCTTCGTCCAGGCTTCTGGGTCCCAGAGGGCTCATCGTGTGTCAAGGACAGAGGACAGAACATGCACTCTTGAGCCAAACTGCCGGGTTCAAATCCCAATTTCTCCATCTATAAGCTGTGTGATCTTGGACAAGTTTCCTAACTTCTCTGTGCCTATTCCCTAGCTATCAAATGGGAATAAGAATGGTACACATTAAAGAAGTTATTATGCATTTCACATTAAAAAAATTGGGCCTGGAATACCTACTAGTCTAATTCACTCCCTGGGGAAGCATACAGGAATGTTCAGTGTGCTAGTGTGGTTGGCTGCAGGGAGGGGGTCGGAAAAACTCAGCAGGGACCCCTGTATATGGAGAACCCATCCCTGTAACCTTGAGTTGCCTGGGTCTGGAGCTCTGGGGTGATGGAGGAGTTCAGTGTGGGAGGAGTCCTTTGGGGATCTGGCTGCAGCTTACACATGACAGGGTCAGTGCTGAGGGCTCTGGGGCTGTCTGGGGCATTGGTAGCTCCAGGAAGGAAGCAGTTCAAAGAGTGGTCTTCGCGTTAGCTGTGCATTTGAATCACAAATGGATAAAGTAGAGGCAGATGGGAGCAGAGGGAACCCTGCCAGCAGTGGGGAGCTTGGGCAGAGGCAAAGATGAGGCTAAGCATACACGTGTTCTACCTGCCTGGGTGCTGCCTGACTCAGAGCCGAGAGCCTTCTTCAGAGACGACAGGCTTGGTTTGAGATGGCACTCCTATCTCACACACTCACTGATAGCCCTTTGTAAGAATTTAAAGCTTCCGTGGGGCAATGACTAACATGAACTGTGCCAAAGCTGTTGGTTTATGTCTGGAAAGAGATGGTACAGGACATGAAGGTGCGACCCTCTGAGTGTGATGGGGCTTCAGGTGCTCCTCATTTTCTTAGGAAGATGGTTGGGGGTCAGTAGCCTCCCAGTTCTGGCTTGGCATTATGAGAAAGGTCTGCTTAATCTGCTGCATTATGAGAAAGGTCCCGGAGGCAGGCCCCTAAAGGGAGGGAAGGGTAGAACCTCCCGTGGGCCTCTATATCAGTCTTATAAAGATGGGGTGAATTGTGGCCTCTGTACTGCACAGTCCCAGTAAAAAGTAAAAACCAGGGTTTGGGAGCAAGATGGCGGAGAAGTAGCAGCTGAGACACCATCAGGTAGCAGGAGATCAGCTAGATTGCTTATCAAACCATTGCGAACACCTACAAATCCAACGGGAGATCGAAGAGAGGAAGAACAGCAATCCTGGAAACATGAAATCGACCACTTTCTGAAAGGTAGGACCGGCGGAGAAGTGAATCGAAAGCGTCGGGAGGATAGGCTGCGGGGGAGGGGCCGGCTCCCGGCAAGCGGCGGAGCAACGGAGCACTAAATCGGGACTTTTAAAAGTCTGCTCCACGGAGGGACATCGCTCCAGAGGCTAAACCGGGGTGAAGCCCACGCGGGGTCAGCGTGGCCCCAGGTCCCGCAGGGCCACAGAAGGATCGGGGGTGTCTGAGTGTCGCAGAGCTCGCAGGTATCGGAGCAGGAAGCCGGCTACAGAGACAGAGCCGAGGAGTGAGCTCTCAGCTCGGGGTTACCTTGAACCGGTCGCAGGCTGGGTGAGCTCGGAGCGCGGCCAGAGGCGAGGGATATGGAGTAGCCGGGGCTTTTCTCTGAGGAGTGGAGCCCCGAATCTCAGCTCTTCCGGGCCGGAGACCGGGCGGCCGCCATCTTCATCCCCGTCCTCCGGACTCTACGGAAAGCGCTCAGGGAACAAAAGCTCCCGAAAGCGAAACCGAGCGGATTACTCAGCCCGGCCCCTGGTAAGGGCCGTGCAGCTCTGCCTCGGGCAAAGACACTTGAGAATCACTACAACAGGCCCCTCCCCCAGAAGATCAAAAGAAATCCAGCCAAGACCAAGTTCACTTAACAAGGAGAGCAGTGGAATTCCAGAGGAGGAGAAAGCAATGCGCGGAGTTCATGGCTTTCTCCCCATGATTCTTTAGTCTTGCAGTTAATTCAATTTTTTCTTTAAAGGGCATTTTCCTAGGGTCTTTGCCACCCTTTTAGTATTTTGTTTCCTCCTTCATATAACCTTATCTGGAAAAAATGACAAGGCGGAAAAACTCACCACAAAAAAAAGAACAAGAGACAGTACCAAAGGCTAGGGACCTAATCAATACAGACATTGGGAATATGTCAGATCTAGAGTTCAGAATGACAATTCTCAAGGTTCTAGCCGGGCTTGAAAAAGGCATAGAAGATATTAGAGAAACCCTC